>JABUQX010105917.1:30000-37722 GCA_015478945.1 Trachelipus rathkii | reverse complement strand
TAAAATCCCAGAAATCACACACCTTCTTCCACTAGCTTTCATCTTTGGAATCAATCCTCCTATAATCTGCTATAATTCTTCTGACCTTTCTATATCCTAATCAATGTACCACATTGCCACAGTTATGAAAATTGTAAACTCAATCTCTCTATCTAACCTATCCACGATATCACTCACTCTGGCACCTGGATAACACACACACATTCGTTTCCTTTTATCTTTATTTTGAAAACCTTTTTAGTAATAACCTTTCAGTAATCTTTTAACCCTTAAGCATTTAAATGTATCTTCTTGCACAATTTTATAAATGGTCGCTCTCTTTAGGAAAAAAAAGTTACAGCCTTTCAAAGTTGTAAAAAACCCTATAGGATTTGTTATTAAAAAAAAAACAAAAAATTTTTATTTTGAAAATCACAGGATATACTCTAAAAAAAATAATAATGAAGAATAGTGAAAACGAAAATTGTCGCTTCTCTTTAGGAAAAAAAGTTACAGCCTCTCAAAGTTGTAAAAACCCCATAGATTTGTTAATAAAAAAAAAACCAAAAAAATTTTTTTGTGTTTGAAAAAACATTAGGATATACTCTAAAAAAAATAATAATGAAGAATAGTTGAAACGAAAATCTAAGCTCTTTAGGAAAAAAAGTTACCAGACTCTGAAAGAAAAATATTATATAAACTATTATATAATTAATAAAAAAAATTTAGTGCCTCTTGCATCGTATATATAGGCCTCCATTAGTTCAGGTTAGGCATAGATTTGTTAATTCTACATAAATTTCTTTTTGTATAACATAACAAAACTTTATCATAACCTGACTTAGAGGTTTATGAGAATGAGAACCACCTGGAGTTCGATCAATATTGAAAAGTCTATCGGGATTTTTAACAACTTTGAGAGGCTGTAACTTTTTTTTCCCTAAGAAGAGCGACAATTTTCTTTTTCCACTATTTCTTCATTATTATTTTTTTTAGAGTATATCCTGTGAGTTTTCATAAAAATCTGTTTATAAGGAGTAATTGTACATCATTACGCCCGTATTTTTTGACAACTCTCCATTCATCTGCGACCTTATTATTATCAAACTCCTTTCGTCTTATCCCTTCTCATCTTCTTACCTAGTTGAATACCTGTTCCTCTCTACCCTTATATCCCACTCCCTCCTCGCCTCGACATCCCCTACTAACTTTTTTCCTTTCTTGCTTTCTCAACTCAAAAAATCTTTCAATTCATTCACATTTTCACTCAGTATTGCAATCTCCTTTCGGTAAATGTTTAGTATTACTGACTTGGTCACGTACATTAGTTATTAAAATTAAAACATATTCGTTTACAAAATGGTTTTTAAAAAATATTTTGACGTTTTTGTTTTTTTACTTGATTTTCGTGTATTTTACACATACATTTATAACGAAAAATATAAAAAATAACGTTACCGAAAATTTTAAACGGGCTAATTCTCGAACATTTGGGTGCGACAACAATGCGCTGTCGACACTTTTACATATCGATTGCATTAATATTTTTTCCCGATAATCGAATAATTGACACGATTTCAAACAATCCGAAATTGCTTCGGCCAAAATTTACGTTTAATAAAGTATTAAAAATAAAATAAAAATTTGCAAAACGGGTTTAGTAATATTAAAAATAAAAATAATAATAAAAGTACATAATAAAATATTTTTTTTCTTTTAATAACAATACCCAAGTATTATATATATATATAGTATTATATATATATTATATATAATATAATATATATATATATATATATATATATATATATATATATATTATATATATATATATATATATATATAATATATATATATATATTATATTATATATATATATATAATATATATATAAATATATATATGGCAAATTAAGATTGTGACCAGTAGAAAATTTACGGAGTCGTGAAACAAGCTGCGTGAGTGTGTATAAGAGCGACTCGCGCTGAGTTTGTGAGAAAGAGCATTTGAGTATATATATATATATATAATATATATTAAATATAAATATAATATTATATATATATATCTATACTATATAATATATATATATATATATATAATATATATATATATCACGGCCTATTAGGGGGGCTCGAGCCAACGGGGAACAGATGGGGGGAAGTATTCCATACCCCGAGAGACCCCGGACTTCTGCCATCTGGGCGTTCTACCCTTGGGGTACCCACTAAATTTAATTTTTAAAACTAATGGTGTACCGCCAAAATAGGGTTGGAAAAAACCATAGTTTTTAAAAAAAAAAATTTTTAAAACTTAATGGGTAACCCCAAGGGTTAGGACCCACTCCGATGGCAAGGAGTTCGGCTGTCTCTCGCCTTCCGGGGAACCGAAAGGGTAGGGGACTAATTTCCCCCCTTCGGGGACGGTCTCCGGAACCCCCGCTCTTTGTATTTTGGTGTCGCGGGGTTCCTCAGCCCCTCCCCTACGGGGGTATGGAAAACGTCCCAAACCGTCCCCCCATCTGTTCCCCGTTGGCTCGACCCCTATAGGGCCGTGATATATATATACTTATATATATATATATATATATATATATATATATATTTTTTATATATATTATATGTATATATATATAAATTTATATAATATATATTATATTATATTATTATATAGTATATATATATATATATATATATATATATATAGCCCCTTTGCCTGTGATATATATATATATATATATATATATTATATATATATATATATATATATATATATATATATATATATATAGCCCTATATATAACTTATCATAGTGTATTTAAGGTATATCAGTGGGTTAGATGATAGTTAGTGATATATAATATAGTTGATATATCTTATTCTTACTCTTGTTTTTTCATGTGCCTTGTGCGCTATCTACGTTCAGCTTAGTGAGGAAGATTTGTTTCATTCACGGTCTAGTCGCGGCTTGTGGTCAAAAGCGTATTGTGTGATAGTCAATCGCATAGAAGCACAGTTCACACTTGCTGTCAGTGCACTACAGTGATGTCCTGCTTTTCATGCCTTATAGTACAATCTTCGTCGAAAGTTAGTGTGGTTAGATTCTTGATAACGGTCTTTCCACTGAGGAGTTTCACGGTCACCTCATATCCGAGATTACTGGCGCGGAGTCATTCTCGGATTCTTCGGGTGTTCTTTCAGGCCTCTAGGGTCTTCTGACGCCGTTCTTTGGGTGTGTTCCATTGTAACCGGCTAATAGCTTTCTTAGTGTACGGAGTACACATACTTCGTAGTCTCGAATTGGTGCGTGCATCTCGTGACGAGAGAATGAGTTCGGTACCCTAACCATGCTCCAAAAATCATCCCTCACACATTTCCATCTTTCAGTATTTCTCATCTAATCTTCACACCTTATTCTTATTACTATAATGTTTTCTTTGTATCCAGAACAAGTGTTAAGATTTGTTGTTATCCTCCATCTTCTGTGTTTTTTCCTCATCTACACTATATCATTCTTTATACTCCAATCTTAGTTTCTTTAAATTCCCACTCATCATACTTTCTTACACTGTTTCGTGCTGAGGTTCTCATTCTACACTCCTTCCTGGTCATTAAAGCTTCTCCCGATTTCTATCGATTGATAAGCTCATTGAGTGCTGATATCACGCATCACGATGTTTTGGTTCGTATACACAGCAATTGTCGTATACTCTCTCGGTGTATCTTAGTTCACTATTGGGTTTTTAACTTGTTAAAACAACAATTTTACACATCTTTTTGTAATCGCTCATTCATTCGGACTGATATATAATATGATGCTTGTCTATTCATTGGGAGGGTATCTACATGCATTTATTGCGTTACTAATCCGTATTTTTCGCTATCTAACGTCGGAACCGATTTGGAATCTCTCCTCCACTTCCTCCCCTTCTGCATCTACAACCTACGGACTTACCTCACTAAGCGTTCTACTAGGACTCATCTCGAGTCCATAGGGCTTTATTCTACCGCCTTGCACCTCCTCCCTCTCACCACCATCCTTCAATTCCCCTCCTCCATCTATCTCGTGATTCCGGCTGTCCTTATATATATTCTTAGCTGTCTGTGCTACTGTTAAACGTTCCGATCTCATCCCTTTGTCTTGCACATCCAACACTATTCTCGTATCAAATCCTCTACGTACCACTCCAGTCTCGAATCGTCTCGTTGCTATCTTCGCATCCTTAAACATTGCCAGAAGTGCTGGTCAACGCAATTTTCTCAGACCGTATTTTAATTTATACCTTGATAATTATTATGTCTCCCAGTTATCTCTACTGCCTTCTACTTTACTTTCTCCTAACTAATCATAATTATTCGCGACCACGATTTTCTTCTATCACACTATAATTTATATTATATACTAGGACTCATATTAGTGGAGATTAATAAAAACCTATCATCTTCCTTTCCTCACGCTTTTACTCCTCATTTCGCGCTCCAATTATTTATATATAACACAATTCTTATTATCTTTGTCACTTCTTTTTCACTAGCGACCTTTCGGAGTGGTCAAATCATATTACGTACGTTACTCGACTTAATTTTTCTTATTATAACTCTAATTATACTATATAGGTGTATGGCTAATTCGTAGAAGCTGAGTGACTCCCTCAGCGTCACAAAATATAATAAAATTTGCCTCTCCACATGAGCTCTACAGAGTGACGTGGTAAATTTTCACTGACTTTTCGGGTGCAGCCGAATGGCAGTCTAGAGCATCTCGTTTGTAGCTAGGCTCGTGGATCGCCTCGTGCTTTTCAGCAAAAGAAATTCATTTCTATTAATCCCGTCGCGGCCATCTCAGTTCCAGTTGTCCGATCAGGTTCCATAGTTTCCTACCAACATCATTCTTTTAGTGCTAGGGTGAGAAGGACGGTCACTCGTGCAGGTTTCGTCTCGCTATTTGCTTTCTGTGCTTCTCGATATCTCTCTCGTCATCTGTTGCTTTAGTCTCCTGATGGTCTCGGCTCTACCTTCTCTCTCAGCCTCCTCTCCAATACTTCGCTTTTAGTGTTTGTGATGTCTTGTTCCGCTTGGTCGAGTGAGGCCTTGCCGTTGCTGAAAGTGAGCATTGCCTCGTGACGCTCTCAGAGTAGTCATGATAATTACTCCAGGCTCTCCTGTCTATGGCCATTTATAACATGCCTTTAATGTGTTTATGTATATGCGCATGTGCTCATCATTTGTGGTGTATAGGCTGTATGTTCTGCTCCATCGCAACCTTGTGTGCACCATGGGCAACCTTTGTCACACTGCGTGCTAGCTCATCAATCGACGATCTTGTCTCTCGTTCAAACTGTATTTAGGATTTGGTGAATCTTGTCCCTCTGCGAGACTTCCTCACTCCTCGCACCCAACCGATAGGCTCCGTATCTGCCCAGTGCACGCCTCTACTACCATTTCTCTTTGGGGCATATATACTTCCACTCCAATTCTGCAATCACTTGGTGTTAAGTGATAGCTTCATCATATTCAATTTCGTGCCGTCGTTTATCTTTCTCTCATGCCTACATTGTTCCATGCTTGCGCAATGCCATTGTCCTCGTACCTCTTCTGCTGGAGTCTACTCAGCCTCGTAGGCTATACCTGCTGTTGTTCTCTTTTTATGATAAGATATAATTTAAAGCGATCTGGCGTTTTGTCTGGTAAGATAGTTGATTCTCAGGGTGCTTTTTCCAATTTTGAATTCACAATTTGTGCGTTTCTTCCATTCTCTATTCAGATCACTTCTCTCTACAGATTATGTGTTATACTCTCTGTATAGGGAGAGGTTTAATTCTACGTGGCTCGGTATTTTCTCGAGTCTTATCCTTATCTCTTTCTGCCATTTGTATAGGTTTTCTTTTTCGTATACCACGTTCGTCCTCACTATGGTCCCTTCGTGATAGGATCTTGGATGCCTAGTCCCATTCTTCTACGTCGCTTACTCTCCCATCCTGCTTTTTGTTTTTGCGCTTCGCTTCATTTAGTTGTTACATGCGTGTGCTTGACCTGCTGAGATTCTTAGTTGTCACTAAGTAAACAATAAGTTAACTCCACTTTGACATAGCTGCTGTTCTTCTTTTTGTATCTAGCTCAATCTTGCCTCATATTTTTCCTTCATGCCTTCTCTGAGCTTTAAATTGCTGTGTTTTTCACCGTTCTTCGTATCCCAACTATCAGTGTATTCGTTCATTCTTTCACCTATTGCGGCGTAGGATGGTAGAATATCACTTTTCTTCAGGTTAGAGCACAGCTACTCGCCATCGTGTTTTACTCTCGAGTTAAGTATATTATGCTTTTTTCCCATATGGATTTACTTTAAGATAAAAGAGCTCTTGCATATCCCATGCGAGTTCATATCAGTTTTTTCTTCATATCATTTTTACACTGTATGTGCGGTTGGTTTTATTCCAACTAAATATACCTTCACGCCAATTATTTTATTAAAAATACTGGCTAAAAATAAACATAATACGTGTGCCATATTGTGATTTATATTTATATATAATTACTATTTATATATTATAATTTGGAAGAAATAATAAATATTGAAAATATAATGACTTAAAAGATTATATTTTATATATACTTTATATTCCAATAACCAAATTTTAATAAGCTGTATCTCTTAATCCACATACTCACTTTACTCTAATATACATAACATACTAAATAATTTTCTTCTAGCTCGGCTCGCTTTTAATATAGTATGGTACTGGGGGTTATTTGACTTACTCAGTAAAATTGTTTTAAATAAGTTTCTATATACTGAATTATATATATTGATTATTAATTGCAGTTTTAAAATTAATTTATAAGTGGTACTTGATATCCCGAGATAATTAATATGTGTAATAGCCTTATTGTGTATAGTTAATTGTTTATTAGTGAAGCGAGTATTTACGCACTAACCTTGAGATTAAATAATAAAAATGTCTCTTACATATTAATTAACATTATATATATTCTATTGATTGAGTAATTAAAATTTTAGCGTTTACACCCATCTTGTTTGTTCATTATTAATGATAATAAAAATAAATTCGTATTATCCTTAGCGAAAAAATATTAGCTTGGGACAAAAAATAATATCGCTCTGCTATTAATAATGGAAAAAACTAAGTTGTCAAGCTTGTGAGTTAGAATACGTCTGTCATTATCGATGATTTCTGAAAGACGAGACAATGTATCGAGACAGGCTAACTCTGCTGTCATTCCACCTAGCAGCACGAGATCAGGAAAACACGAAATTCCGTCTTTCTCCCGTATAATTGTATATCCAAATGAATTTAATTTACAGGACAGCGTGTTTTAAATGAAATTGGAAGTATTTTAATTACTAGTCGGAAGGAACAAGGCTTTTCAGACTTGATAATGGAAATATGACTTATCGGTGAAATAATGAATAGCTGAAAGATAACGGGTACATATGACTTCAATTGAAATTTTTAATTTAATCTGTAATAATTTATAGCTTTACAAATTGATATATAGTCCTGAAACAGTAATTTGGTGTATGGATGGTATTAGTGGTGAATACGTAGAGAACTTCTAAGTAATACGGCAGACCGCAAACTATTGACATTATACTATATTTACGTATAAACCCTCCTTTGCTTACTGTTTATACAACAACTGTTTCTGCATTCCTAAATTTATTTCACTAATAAAACCACGTTTGAGGCAGAATATGTGTTACCTCTCACGATACTCGAGCTT
>JABUQX010105917.1:0-25000 GCA_015478945.1 Trachelipus rathkii | reverse complement strand
CATGTTGCGTATGCCCTTATATCACTCAATTTGATCCTGTACAACTCCTCTCACCATATGTATTACTCTTGAGTTCTTTCACCTTCTCTGGCTCGACCTACCCACTTTGGAATGAAAACTGACATACCAGCACTCAAGCTAATAGGTCAGTTTCGATGTCATCGTTTTTACATGCATATATTTCGATCGTATTTGCCCCTTCAAACAGATTACGAATTTGATACAAAGTTGTAATCCTTCTAATACACTACAAACTAGATGTTACCTTCTCTTGTTTAAGGAAAAATACACACTCAATGTCTAAACCTAATACTCTCACCGAGTTTATTAGATTTTAGTGATGTTTCATTCGTTATGATCACTACTTTCAAAGTAGTAAATTTCTATGTGATTTCACGCAATAATTTTATATATATATATATAATACAATCTATAATTATTTAGATATTAAATTTAATTTGTACTATTTTTAGTTTATTGTAATTATATTACTGTAATTACTAATTTCGGTATAATGATGACCTAACTATTACAATTGATGATAATAAATATAATATATATTATATATTTCACTCAAGTTGGAATATTAACATTGTAATAATTTATAAATATATATATTATCATGGTGAAGTGTTTACGGTTCTTCTCATGCTTAGTGAATATTTTCTCTGAGATGAATGTTTTAAATTACATATTTATTGCAAACCTGTATTCGTGCCTATATAACCTAATTTTCTACCTCCAATAGAGCAAGACAGTTTAGAAGCGAAATAATAATAGTGCTATTTTTTATCATTATTTCATTTTTATAGAGTATATCATCCAATATCTTTTTTTACTTCAAATAACCAAGTCATTTACCTCAATAAATTGTTCTATTTATCTTACTTTTTCCTTACTTTACTGATTAAGTTGAAAACTAGTCATCTAGGCTGATAACTCGTTACCAAGCTTTATTATTAATACTTTCTATAATTATTTTCTATTACATATATATATTAGTATTTAATAAATTTTTATAATAATTTTTCCTTATATTTATATTTAAATAATATTATCTTACTCTATTCATTATTTATTAAAACAATTAAACATTTATTTATATCACTAATTATATAATATAGTAAATAATATAATTGTACAAGCGAAAATAAAATTTTTCTTACTAAAATTCGAAACCATTAGTCGATTGGCATTTTTGAATATAAAAAAAAAAAAAATAAATAAAAAATAAACTATCATTACGCACTCTTAAAACTGACATTAAAACGTGCATCGAAATGTCATAATTCATGAAGAAATTTATTTCATACATTTACGATAATACTTTCTAATTGCGTATGTTTACTTTAATAGTAATATTTATTTTTTAATTTAATAAAATTTTTTATCAAGTGATTTATCAAAAATTGTAGAAAATCTAATATCTTGTTTACTTATAAATTATAAGGTATAATTGTAGGAGGAAACACTATATTGTAAATTATAAATATAATACTGGACATATTTGAATCCATTAATTATGATATATTTAAACCATAATAGGTATTATTATTGGAGCGTTATTTCACTCTTATTTGCTTCCTCCTTCGTGATTTCGCATTGTAGAGTTTTGGCAGATTTCGATTTTTAATAATAATTTCAGCCTCTGTTTATTTAATCACCATTGCGCGTCGCCGTTCAAGTCAGCTATTAATGAATCTCATACCCTCACATCAAGTATAGTCAGTTATTCTAAGTATATAACATCTTTCCGGCCTAGAAAAGACTCATAGATTACCACCAAACAATATATACTAATGATTAACCTATGTGTTTACAGGACCTTGTCAACCTACGACACGAACAACCAGATGAAAAATATACCTTAATAAACATTTATTAATATTACTCTGAAGGAAGAATTCGAAACATGAACTATCAAGAGGGACGCCAAGCGCCAAATATCGGTTACCCATCATGCGATAATATTAATACTTAACAAATGATACGCCACAACATACAGTTTCTTTTTTTTTTTAATTACATAGTAATTAATATCCTCAAATTATATTATATATCGATATATATATAATTGTATTTGTCATAAATTAATATATATTATATTATAATTTCAAAAGGATATATACATAATATAATTACATAATTAATATATTATTATATTAATATATATATATTAATATTATATATATATAATATATTATATATATTAATATTAATTAATTCTATATTTAAATAAATGTGTATTTGATCATAAATTATTTATTATATATTACTATAAATAACTCACAGTTATTGTTCCCACTCAACGGCATTTGGCTTAGGGTTATATAGTATGGTGTGATTATCGATTCGCATGATATGTATTTTTTAAATTACTCCTTGCGATAGTATCATAGGATAGAGTGAATAGTGAGGCAAGAAGGGTAGGTTCTCAGCCAAGAGTACTCCAATGCTGATAAATAGTAATATTAATTCTTTATTATTAAGCTTAGTTCCTAACTTGACTTTCAGATAATAGCTCTTACAATACAGAGTTGATAGCAGAATTAATAGAAACTATATAATAACTTAAGTCATTTTTATTATTTTAAATTTTCCCATATAAATTATAAGACACACTTAAGGATATAGCCTCTCACCCCTCTCAACATTTTCATCACCATTTTCAAACCTGATAACCTTATAATAATTATATTTTTTCATATTAACTTGCATATTCGAGAAATAAAAAATAATAGAACTGGGATTTAAATTATTTGTTATTTCACTGTAGTTTGCATTTGAACATCTTATAGTATTAAAAATATTAAATTTTTGCTTTATTATATAAAAATTTTGGACTTTTACTCCATTGATTCTATAGAATATACTGAATTTATATAATTTCAAATATGCTTTTGATCCGATGCTTGAATGGTTTAAAATGTTGAATACTTGCTATATCAATAAATAATAATATAATCTGAGCTACTCAATCTATCTATAGCATGAACATTTATCTTTTCCTCATGATCATAAATAAAAAACTTTTAAGAGCTTTTACTGATATTAAGTCCATTAGTGTAAATTTTCGCACTACTATACCACATGCTCTTTTCGCCTACTACTATAATGTTCCTTCCCTCTTTCCTTCCTTTGCTCCCCTTAATTAACTGCATATTTTAAAAATAATTTGCGAGTAGCTCGGAAACTCCCGCCGATCTCACCGCTCGCGCCCTAGCTTCTCAATAGACAATACTGTATATAATGATAATTAATAGATAGTCTACGTCATCATAAATAGGTGAACGTGTAATTAGAGTACATTTGTTGTGTGTGTGATTATGTAGATGTGTGAGGAGTCAAGGGAGGGGGGTGCGATAGAAGTTAAGCCTCATAAGCTCAGTTAAAAATAATATTTATCTGAAAGTAGTAATTTTCGAGGAAATTTAATTCATTATGAATATGCAACAAATTAATTTTTTTAATATAAAGAATCGAAATTAAATAATAATGTAAATAAATAATTAATATAAAATAATTATATATTTTATTAATGTTAAGAAAATAATCATTTGTATTTTTAATGGAAACATATACTATATGGGGGGGGTACTCAGGTGCCCCACAGGCCTATGATTCTTTTTTTCTAAATTGAGTTTAAACTTTTGATTATATAATTATATATATTAATAATTAGTATATAATATAATATATTATAATATATATTTACTTAATATATATATATATATATATATATATAATATTAATATATATAATATATATATATTAATTATTATTATATATAATATATTATATATATATATAATATATTTATTATATATATATATATATTTATATATATATATATATATATATATAATATTAATATATATTATAATATATTATTATAATATATATATTAATTATATATATATATATATATATATTAATATATATATATATATATTTTTATTAATAATATACTATATTATATAGATTAATATAATATATAATAATATATATATATATATATATATTAATAATATGTTTGAATCTTTATATTATAAATGTAAAAAAAATATGCAATATCTTTTTTAAATATATATAATGAAATTTTTTTATTATATCTGTTAATTTGGATGTTTCAGTTAAGTTCCCGGTGAAGCTCGTAAAATAATTTAAGCTTCGTAAAATTGGTAAACCTGGGAAATGCATTTTAAATTCATTAAATAATTTTCTCGATAACAAAAATAAAAATAAAATAAGAAGAATGCTTTCTTTGAATTTATCAAATATATAATTTACTATATATTATATTAGAGGCACTAGCATTAAACAAAAATGTGCTAAAGTAAAATTAAAAAAACGTACGTAACAAACCAGTATTTGACGTCACGTAAAGCAACCATGACTTATATATTTTTAGTTTATTACCATGCATATAGTACAATATATTATATTCATCGATAATGTAAATACTTATGGTAAATAAAAAGTATTTTTAATCTAATATTATTATATTAAATATCAAACATTTATCATAGACTATTATTACATCTATTTTGTGATATAGTTATTCTATATTGAGCTAGCTGTACGCTATATGAGTAATGATAACTTATCTATCAAATTCTATTATATTCAGTAGTATATTCTTTTTTTGTTTGTCTAATTTGTGTGTATGTGCTTCACCGGTTTATCCAAGGCATATTTTAGATATGAAATTGATTATTAATTCAATAATTTATTTGATTCTTTGAGGTATGTAAAAATTTATATGAGTATGTCATTTCTGTTTATTTAGTTATTCTCATGTAGGTATCGTTTTAGGGGTTCGAGCCGCGATGGATAACTAATAAATTTTGAGTACAGAGATTGAGTAGGTATCTGTTTCCCATCCCCGGGGTGGGGCCTTCTCGTCCCCCCCAGTAAAAGCGCCTCAGACGAATACCTCCACTCCGAATCCCTCCCGCGTTCCACTCTCTTGCTGTGTGGCTGCCTCCTGCGCTCCTTAAAATTAAAAAAATAACCAATTTGTACAAAAATGGATAGCTGCAAGTGGCATACGATTCCGTGTATAATAGAACAATATGAATTAACAATTTATTTTCTGAGGCGAATCTAATCGGGCTTGCTTATCTTACGCTCTAGCCAAGACCCAGAGATGTCTCCTCGTACTTACTATCAATTTATATTTACTCTCGCATGAATGTATATCATTTATACAGATATTTTGTAGCCCAATATTTTTAATCTGAGTTTTAAATTTTTCAAAAGTGGTTTATTTTTTTTATTATATTCATCTTTATTTCAGTTAAAGTTCTTAATTATAAAATGTTATTATTATTTTCCTCTATTATATTCTAGTTTTATTAATTTTCGTTTTAATGTTTAGCTTTCGGGTAACCGTCTAGTAATACACCATTATAATATATATATATTAATATATTAATATATATTATATTATATAATTAATTAATATATATAATATATATAATATTAATAATATATTATAATATTATATATATATATATTATATTATACTATATTAATATGTAATATATATAATTATATATTACAGTATATTATAGATATATATAAATATAGTGTGTGTGTATACGCTAGTTAATGTAGTTAGTGGCGTGTGTTGTTAATCCGTTAATTCAGAACTAGAGAAGATTTTAAGGTCAATTCATTTTATGTTTAACGCTTTCGTTAATTCGAAAGATGGTGGTAACGGGTGTGTGTGTGATGTGTAACGAGTTAAAATTTCCCTAATCCGTTAACGTACTTTGTGTGTGAATGTTACGTGTAGTGTTGTTGAGTGTGAATGATTATTTGTTTGTTGTTGGCGTTTAGTACAATAATTGCAAGATTGTTTATTTAATTAATTATTTGTTTTAATTTATGTAATTCGAACAATGTTTATATTAATTGTGTAAATATTAACTTTACTCAATAAATTTACATTCTCATCAAATTTAATGTGAGCATGTGTTGCATGTAAATGTGTAGATAATAACGTAAGCTCCATAGTATTATTAGGCCTCTGTATCGAAACTTGCCTACATTCGTAAGACATCATTGATTGTATTCATTATATTACATTTTTGTTTTAGTCGTTTTTCATCTATGAGTCCAGAGAGTGAATCGTACTCCCGTTTGAGGCTTTCTACACACATGGGTATGTAGAACCATTGAACAGTGGTGTTAATATTTCTCATCCTTCTTTAGTTTTCTCGATGTTGCAGTTTTAACGAATTTTCGAGCTTTAACTGGGATTTCTGAATAATTCCAAATCCAAGATCCACCAATTATGAATAGTTTTTCTTTTATAATGTTCGGAGACTTGGTATATGCGCTTGTTTCTTTCTTCATGCGCCGAATTATGCCTCAGTTCATTGGTGACGTGCAATCGCAAAGATAGATATTTTTTTACTTTTTCAAGCAAACATTGCGGGTTTTTCATGACCATTTTATAACCATGTACTTTTTTATTCTTGGATCTTTGACATTTTCCGCATTTACTCCTGATTAAATTAATGTACATCATAGGGAATTTTTCTCCGAAACTATCTTATAGGCAATGCTGCATTAGCTATATTGACGATCATGATTGTTGTTTGCTGAACAATTCATATTCATTTTTAAAACCAAAATAGTCATTTTAAATTGATTTTAAACATTCTTAAAGATTCCTTTTTTCAGATTTAAACATCTTAAAGATTTTGAACCCGTTTTATCACAATCATAAACACTACATCAGTGATCGTCGTAAGCCTAACGTTTCTTTGCTACCCCCATAGGAGTTCGACGGCTGTCAGTACTCACTCCTTTTTTAACAAATCTAACTGCTCTAGAAATTTTGAGATGACTAAATTTACGGTAAAGTCAAGAAGGTGGATGTCTGGTGAGTCCGTAAGTCAACCCCGTCCCTTCACGCTGAGCGCTGTGCATTCTTTTATTGTCACTCATGATCGAGTACAAAGCTCCCACTACTGTTCTGATTAATGCGTCATCCTATCTATAATCTCAATGGTATTTTTCCCTGCACATTGATTTATTAAAATACTCGATTTACACAAAATTGACCTTATAACGCGTGTCATTTTTACATTTTCATTCACAATTGTTACAGGTTGACTATTGTAACTAGTCAATCAAACTGTCTTGCATAAGTCACAAAGTTAGAGATAATATGTATAAGATATGAGTGAGTGCGTTTCCCTTATAACAGATCAATACGTAGGGGCCGATAGAATATTACTCTCTCTATGCCAAGAGCCTGTAAAACTAAGCATTCGTCTCTATTTGTATCTTTCCTGGTACCCAGAACTTCGTACGAATATATATCATGATTTCTATCGGCTTGATGTTGTCTGAGAGAGTAAGTGGCCTCAGCTATACCGTAATAAGCGTGACTGTTGTTCAATTGATTACTGCGCTGTATTAACAACTCACCCTTCTGTCGGCGATGGAAAGTGGATACGTTGATTCTGTATGTTTACCCTTCGATTAATAGGGTGGATGAGAGAAAGATATTGCTCAAATTCTTGTTTCTCGTAAGTAGCGGCGAGCGAGTTTCTGAGAAAATAAGTGGATGAATGAAGATAATCCAATTAATATATAATAATAATAATATATAATATAGATAATCATATTCTTTATACGGTCAGTCTAGATATCTGTAACAATTAATTGAATAACCTCAAAATACTCCAAAATAATAACGTTCATAAGAATGTAATAGATAAATATTAAAGTAACAGTATTAATTCAATTCACCTAAACTGCTTCAGATCACTCTTATGATGGTAATCAATAATCACTAAATATGCTGGAGGGCGCTTTCACACAATCTATATGTTCAGCTCACATAATATAGAATATTAAGCTCTTTCTGACACAATAATTTACGGCCTTTTTGATTCTCTAATCCTAGAACTTTTGTGACATATATTTGGACCGCGCTTTGAGTTTAATAGGAATACTTCATGAATAAGACAGCATAATAATTACCTCATTAGACTCTCGGCACCCTATCGTGTTACGGTAGTGCTTGCGATATAATAAGTTGTAGGTAATAACGTTAAAATAGATAGACCTGGTCTACAACTGTTACAGTTTTAAAAAATACTTAAGGTGACTCCGTCAGAATATTTACTAGTTATATAAAATCCTTTGGGGATCCGTTTCAGTGTCTCTACTAAAACGGTTTTACTTATGGCTCGGGATTATCTACCTCCACCAAGTTATTTTCACTACGTCACATTCATGAGAGAAGGACAAATATATCACACTATAACGCTCCCTCTCAGAGAGATCTAAACGAAGCGCTGAGAAAGTTCATAACAGTCGTATCTAACTGCTTAGAAACGGGAGCTCAACAATATCGAAACGATTCTTCGTCTTGTTTTATCCTTTCAGCAACACCAATAGTCAGACAAGAATCGAAGAAGGATAATACACAGCGCATAGAAGCGCTTAAGAGTATCATCGTCGGTGGCACATCTTTTAAGCCAAGTGTTACTCAAAACTAGTGCCTAGAAAGTCACCGGTATGCGACGAACAGTATGATAGTGACACGTTCACAATATAATAAATTACGGTACAGCCTGTTGCACAAGTCCGATCGGTCGATATAGACAGCTTCTAATTACGATGTAAGCTTGTGCTCTAACCGAAGTACGGGGAAATTATTCCTCAAAATAGAGAACTGATCATTGAAGAGAAATTATTTAACCAAATTCTGTCTCCGATACACAAACAATCCATGTTATCATGTCACTTTTTGGGCGAAGAATGTATCACGTCTGCGGTGATTACTTCTATAGCCTTATATAACACTATTATATGATCAGTCATCATTAAGTGTCTATTTTTTTCCTATTATCGCTCGTATAATATATGCTTGGCGAATCGGCGAATGTATTTTGAGATCAACACGATGAGTAGGGAATACGGCACACTTGGAAACGTATGAGGAGCGGAATTGACACGCACTTCCATTTAGAATCTATTTCCTTCTCTATGATTTTTATACATGTATCTTTCATCTACTTTATGAGTTACAAACTTATTATGCCTACTATTCTCTCTGTATACTACTCTCGTGGAAAGTTGTACCATGTTTCATACCGTTTCTTCCAGAGTGTAGATATACGCGTGAATTGTTGATGTCGTGATGTGGTGTGCGCATACTGAACACTGTAGAGTATGAACAGGATTCATATGAACATTTAAGAGTATGTTATATACTCTTTCTGTGTGCGTTTTAGGGAATTTATGTATTCGTTATCTTTTAGTACAGGAACTGCGTTGCTTGGTCTTTCTCTCATTATTTGTCATGATTCGATTTGAACATAATCGCAAAGATGATTTTATTACTTTTCTATCTCGTTGCTTAGAGTGTAATTATCGGATATTTTTAGTATAGGTAATTATTTTGTTTATAATATAGACTATTTCATCAGCTCAATAAAAAATAGTCTTAAAACATTAATTAGGCAATACCAGAAGTCTGTGGGAAAACTGTTCTCAAAATTTTACGGACCTGAACTCTGCGTTCATTTGCTGTTCACAGAGTTTACAATGTCTCGTACTTAAGGATATGTGAAGTTGTAAGATATGATTTATATAGTATAGTTTCTCTATTGGATAAGTAAATATCTTGCGGGGTCATACGACAGAGCAAAAACCTAGAGCTATTTTGCTCGCATTATAATGGGTTCACATAAGGCACAACTTGAATAATGCAATTGTTGGTTGAGTCAAAAATGCAACTATAAAATGACTCAGTAAATAAACATATAATTGTTGAGGAAGAATGTCTCTGATACCAAGCTGTCCAAAGTGGCTCTTCATATATCTAAATAAATATGAGAGATTAACTCACACTATGAGATTTAATTATAGTTTATTTTCATCAGCACCTACATAACATAGGGAAACAAGTTTGATTTATTGGCTGTGTAGAACGAGGCGTAAATCTGTACACGCTCTATAACGAATTAACCGCGTAAACATCATTCCCCAGGATCTTACTGCATTCTGTACTATGAAGAAAGAACGCAAAGCATCTTATATGAGCTCTATCTATACGTCTCATGTAGAGATTAAAGTTTTTTGTTAACGAATAAAACTCATTCTACCCATTGTAATAATTACGACTCTCCATATAAAACTATTACTCGTTTTGGATTAAATCGGGTGCCGCACTGATTGTTCCTTCTAACGAGACTTGATGAGTTTTTTTTTATCTTATGAAAGATCTAATATAATCTAATATATATATATATATATTATATATATATTATATATATATGTTTATGCGAGATATTATGTGGGCAAATTATTATAAATTAGGAGACTGATTATTTTCTCATGGAAATAATTAGTCAGACAGTGTAGATTAGAGGATGAGATTATTTCTATATAAATTATATATAGACAATAATTATATAGATTGTTAGAGTAATTTCTGATATACTATAAGAAACTTAGTCTGATATTTTCTACATAATGATATTCGTAGAGTGGGTGCACAATGAGCGCAATAAATATACTTCGATGAACGATATCTCATACAAATCGTCATCGGCCACTAATTACAACCTGCATATAAATTATTATTTGTTTGAGACACAAATTTCAAGATCCATGTCCCTATCGATCGGAGACATATAGTGTGTCAGACCACGATCTCCATAGATGTTCGACCGAAACTCTACGAAAAGAAAAGATTAGAGAACATAAAAAAGAGATTTATTTTGGAAAAAAAGTAATATTAAAATTCTCAATATACATTATCAAGAAAGATCAATAAACTTATAGAGCAGAGAAAGATGTTAAAAAACTGTAAATAAGAGTCTAATTTTAAAACAGAGAAAGATCGATAAATAGAGTAAATTAATAACTCAAAAATTCAAAATATGACATTTTAGAGTAGAATAGAAATAAAATAAAATAAGTTAATCATAATAATCTAATCTCCTTCATTTTTAGAAATTTTTAGGATTTATCAAGTGGACGCTATATATTTACACCTAGGCTATTAATGTTAATACTATTTTAATATTTATATTTTTCATTTGACTAATTAAAATATAAATACTGTTTTTCTTTTGGAAAAATAAAATAAAAAATAGAGGCAAGATTGGGTTGTACTTAATGTTAGTTAATATTATATATATATATGCATTACTAATAAATATATAAAAAAAGTATGTTATTTAAATTCATTGGTCATTATTGAAACAATTTTCTAAATAAGTAAAATATTATACAATATATTTAATGTAATGACGTGAAGTAAATATGAGCTGCTAAATGATATAATTATAGATATATTATTACACCAAACATTAAATAGATAAATCAAGCTGTAGTGATCATAGGGTAAAAATAGTTAGTGTGAATTTGGTCAGGAAAGTGATCCAGGGAAAGTTCAGGTGGAAATCAAATTTCCAAAATTTTAGTGTAACCTACTGCATTACTAAACGATATATTATATAATATATATTACACACAGTATTAATAACCTGGTTCTAGGAATATGTAAATCGATATCAGTATCTTGTATCATCTCGAGAGGAGGCGTTTTTGGTAAATTTCTTGAAGTAAGGTGCCATTATCCTCGGTTTATTGTATTTTCTGTACATATCCCACTCGAATCCTAGTAATCACAAACTATGACTAAAAAGTATATTTTAAATCAAAAATAATTTTATCTGACATTTAAATGTGATAATATCAGTTGGCTCCCTGTCATATACCCAGGTTTTTCTGAATATATAGTCGTTGTACAGGGAAAATCTATTTCCAACTTCCCTTTATAATCCATACGTGTAACGTTAAGGTTCCGATGTGAAAACAATCAATGTTAGGTCCTTCACTTCTTTCTCGGATAATCTTAACGAAACGTACGTGTATAGTAAACGGTTTAACGAGAATAAGAGCAATCGTATATAACGAGGACGTTACTTAACGGGGTGCGTAGTTGATATTGAACGTTGCGCACCTTTGTCCTACATAACTAAACTAATTATCTATATTTGCCATAATAGGAAATATGAACTTCAAATAATAGTGCATGCTACGATAGTGAGAATAATAATGTTACGTATAATATAATACGACTCTCTCAGTAAGCGCAATTAACTCCTATCATTATCCTCAGGAGTCTCGAAAATAATAATATGATAATAATAATATTAAGATATACGTAATTTAGTAATTATAAATGTCAAAGCCAGGAACGTAAATGTTGATGGAGCGAAGTTTGGTGATAATAAAAAATGTATTTGATATTAGAAGAGAGGGCTAAATCCTTTGATTTTTGTGTACTGCTTCTCTTCTTTTACTAATAATCTCATAATGATAGAGAAAAGGAAAATTATGTATAAACATAATATTGTTTAAAATAGTGTGTGTATGTTTGTAAAAATGTTGATTACATATGTGTTCAATGATAGGAAAGGAACTGAGAAAGGGGATAGAAGGGGTCATCTAATGGTTCCTTATATTATCATGATTTGTGTAAGTGATTTTAACTGTGGTTATGAGATTGCTTATAGGTAGTTATTTTATGTAGTGTTGCTGAGTAACTATGACCAAATGTCCTTAAAGTAGTTAATATTTAAAGTTTACGTAAAATGTAATCCAACTAATTTTTGATAGTTTGGTACTGTGCTTAAGAACGACATATGATCCATCTAGGTTATCTGCTATTAGTATTAAAAACTTTGTTCGTTAAAATATGATATTAAGAAGTACGGCTGGTCTGAGAACAAAGAGTATGATCTACCGTGTTATTAAGATGATTTTAGATACGTTTAGCAGGGATAACCAGAGAAGTGTATAGGACTTTTCTCTAGAACATTAATATGCCAAAGATTTTTTAGCCAACATATCTGCCCATTTACATAAGGATTATTTTATTTTAACGAGTTTGTACTACCACTCTCAACTCAATTGCAGAGCGTCACTAATTCTAAAGGTAAGGATAGGTGTATTTTATACTTACTCTCAAAAAGTATTTCACCCTCTAGCGCAAATTTAAAGTATTATCACAGACGCAGGCCTTTAAAGTGAGGGTAGTATTTATGTAAAATTCTATAATATAGGAAATTACAGAATAGGATGGAAGGAGAGTTTCCACTAAAACAGATATATATATATATATAGTATATGATGATAGTAATAATAAAAGTGGAAAGTCAATCACTAGCAATATAACGTAATGACCTGGATATTACCATGTCACATCAATTTAACTTCGTCGAAGATATATACATAAGGCACCTAAATTGTGACTTAACTGAGAATTGGTGCGTTACGTTAAATAATAGGTGTAGTGAGGTACTGACGAGTGATAAAGTTCCCTGCGAGTACACTTATTGCGCTATTTTGTACTCTCTATTAACTATGTAACCAAAAGCTTATCGACTTGTTCCAGTATACCTCTTCACTAAATCGAGACTTATAGAATTAAATCTCTTTTACCTTACTGCGAGTCCCGCCGTTGTCAAGATAGAGGGGCTAAGCTTAACTGTGATAATGTTCATGGAGAAAACACTCTGTTTCATAAAGCCTAGTGTTAGCGTTGAACTTCGACCCTGTCCAAAAGCCGGGTGATAGTGGCAGGGGAAACCTGAGTCCCTCCACCCCTCGAGCTCTCAAAAAGATTATACCACGTGAAGGTTGCAGTTCCTTCTTACATATCTGCAGCGTATGGGCTGGTGTCGAGACCCTGTGTTGATTTTATGTATGTATAGCGAACCCGGGCAACTACCAGAGGACCTTTGTCCGAAGACGAGACACATACTCTCACGTTTTCTTTCAGGTGAGTTTGGTATATATTAATCTAGATTTCAATTCTAATCTACGTTTTTCCTTGTGTGTGTATAAATACTCTATATATCTCTTACATACAATTCTCTAATAGTCCTTTGACTACAAGAGAGCGTAAAGGTCAATGTTTGTGAGGGCTGTAGAGAGAGCGTGTATGACCCCACCCTACAGTTAAAATTATCTAAATAATCTGTACAACGTGAGTTTCGCATAATTCGTTATATCCAGTGTTGGCAGAAAAGAGATACAGTGAGTGTCAGAATAAATTTAGTACTGAACTGATGATCGAGTGTATGGTACTGGGTTTAACGGTAGATCTTCACACTTCTGTAATATATTAATTAATATATTATTAATATATATAATAAATATTATATATATATATTATATATATATATATATATATAATATATATATAATATAGTTATATATATTATATTATTATTAATATATATATAATTAATTAATATATAAGATTATAATATTAGAAGATATTAATATTTCTATGAAAAAAAATAAATCATCGAAGCATAGACTAAAATCAATACTATAATATAATATATATATATATACTGATATATAATAATATATATATAATTAAGGAAAATGGTGAATGAGTAAATAAAAGTAAAGTACATGTGAAATAGACCATGTATTTCTCCAATCAATTCTTATAATTCCAAAACTAACTAACGTTTGGTATAAAGGTTGTTGTCCAAGAGCCTCTTTTCTAAGGTCATTAAGGGGTTCGCTACCTCAGTTAAGAGCTCGGACTACTAGGGATCGTTTACATGTCAAATTGCAGGAGAGACGACAGAACCGTTCTCGAGATGATAAGAAACGATCACGGAAGAAGTCTTGAGAGGATATTTTAAGGATAGGAAGGACAGATAAATGTTAATAGTTAGTTTGCGGCCAAATGAGGGTTGATATATATCTCACAAGAGATGATTTTCACAAGTGTTAGTTATTTTTGACAAAGATAGAACCTCCATCACGAGAATAAAACCGGACAGATTATTACTCGATCGAGTGAATTCGCCAATTCCAAGAATTAGTTTAAACAGTGGGAATAGGTGAGGAATTTGTATTAATAATGAGGTATTACGACGTGAAGATGGGTCGAGTCCAAATTGCGGACATATACAGTATTACGATTGGACCATTTTAAGTCAGAGTATACAGGTTGCAGTGTGAGTATACAAAAGGAAGGATCATTAATATGAAAGGTAGGATATGAGAGTAGGGAGAATAAGGGAACAGGATAGATCCACACTATGAAAACAAGAGAATTTCTATACTCTCCAGCATATTTGAGCTAGGAATTGAGAGAACAGTCGGCCCCAATATCTTAATACTACAACTCTCATGTCTCGACCGGTTTTTATATGAGATAGCTATTCTAGAAAGAAAGACTTAGAAGCAATTAGACAGTAAGCTAAGACAAAGTTAGTAAATCCGCAGAGAGGAGAGAGCGTGGCGCCTTGGCGAGTTATCTTAGCGGTGGATGTAGATTAGACTCCATCACTACTCGTGTGAGAGTCAAATGGACTGTCTCGCTTAAAGTATTGATGCATAGAGGCCCTCTTTCCCTAGCCACAAACGCAATCTTCGACTTCCGAGGAGTGACAATCTGTCTGCTAGTTATCTCCTGAATATGAAGAGAGTCGCCAAAAGAGACTCTATAAGCCATATATAATACCTCGGTGGTTATGTCATAGGAAATTTTATGGAGAGTTTAATATTCGCTAATAGGTCTCTCTAGAACCTTTCCTGTCTAATGCAGCAAGAGTTGCCGTACTGCAATGTTCGGAAAATACGTGTTGAGGATGAGTTACATCTCCATAGGATGAATACTATTAAGTAGTTGAGCATTGCACGCCGGTTTCTCTCAAGATTCTTGATCTGATAACTACAAAAGCTTCTGGAGAGTACACACGAGCGCGCACAACCTTCTGGAGCGAGATAAAGAGAATATAGAAGAGAAGTTCATGAATCAGTCTCGGACTCCAAAATAACCATATATTGTATGCGAAATCAATAAGGAAAGATGTGTGCACAAGTGAGATCAGGATGGGATGTCTGTTGACCAACCACTGTAAGTGGGAGAAGAGAGTGGTCTAGTATTGAGATACCTTTCTAAAAAGTGAATACTACGATATATAGTGAGTCGTAGGACCGCCAGTACTATGATTAGCCCTTTGTCCTGTGTCTTGACGGAGAGTAAAAAAGCCAGAGTAAAATGGCCGATGTCATGAATTAATCCAACATGTGCGAAAGGAGCGTACTATCTGTTTCAGTGTTTTAAATATACAAATCAGAGTGCTTAAAGAATGATAATTAGGATCTTTATTACCAACATTATGTACGGTGAGTTACAGAAAATGTCGATGTGTGAATAGACCTACACCGTTCGACTTCTACATATAGAATGTGTTCGTGTATCCATGTCTAGACCCTATTGCTCTCTTGGATGGAAAGCTAGCACTATTGACATCGTACGTTAGAATAGTATACACCTGCGAACACTAGATTTATTTCCTTAGCTTACTGAAAATAGCGAGTAGAGTAGGTAGGACGAAAAAATTCCGAGGAAGAATTTTCACTCACAACAGTTCGATATTTGGGCAATGTCGAGCAGTGCTGATTCAATGGATCGATTGTAGAGAAAATATATTCTACGGAACTTACTATATACCTGAAGCGGATTCATGAGACCCAAATGCTAAATAGATTTAGTATTGTACATGGAAAATTCATGATAAATTAGTATGTATATGAAAAGAATTATCTATATTCTGTGAAGGATGGAGAAGGTGAAAACACCAGCGTCACCAACCCGCAGCTTTTTTAGTTCGCCTCGCATATAAACAAGAACTCCCGTGTCCCATAACTATCTGCTTTTAGAGTGCGTTATTTCATTTCTCATGTGTCCATTGTATAACATTTGTTGTCTGTGATCTTTTTTGGTTAGCCATATTGTTATCATTGACACCATACTTATTTGTTTAAAATTTCCTTTACTACGTATCATCTGATATATTTTTACTCAAATATATTTTTTTTTCATGACCATAGTGATATTGAAACTTGAGGAGAAACAGTCACCTTACCTAAGATAATGTAGAGTATTGCTAGATATTGGTGCCTCAGCTTCTTCTCTTAATCTAAAACATTTCATATTTTACATGTTAAAGACTATTATTATTATTATTATTATTATATTATTATTATTATTATTATTATTATTTAAGTTAAGTATTGAAGTTTTTTTTATTTTGATTATTTTATTTTATTGAATATATATATATTGGGCTATTATTACTTATTATTAATTGCCAAATATTATATATGAATTTTGAATTATATTTTTCATATATATATAATATTTATTATTCTTAATCTATTTAATTATTTTATTTATTTATTACATTATTTATTTTTGTCAGTTATAGTCTAATACTGTTCAATTCTGTTTCAATTTAGTATAATATTTCTCAGAATAAAAACTACATTACATATAATTTTATTTATTATTGATTATTACTATTATTATTATCTCGTTAATTAATAATTAATTATTATATATTAATTCTTAGTGTATATTATTTTCTCAATTAGTTGATTTGGACTTAGTGCGAAATTCAAATCTGTATTAAATCTCGGCTAAATAAGTAAAGTATAATTATATCGGCAAAGGTAATATGAAACCCCTGCTTGTCCCCATACCTAGTCTTACCAGAGACCTTTGGTTTCGGAAAAATATAGATTATAAACGCTATTATAATACTGATAAACTCTCAATATTGACAAGTACTAAAACACATAGGAAAATACATTCCTATAGGTAAGAACGTTTTAGAAGGTATATAAAAAATAATATAAAGTATGATAATACACTAAAATTAGAATATATTGATATAATTAATGAATAAGTTAATATATATAATTATATTATTTATATAATTAATTAAAAATATAAAGTCAATAATTCAAAAAAGGAATCCTTCTTATATATTTAAAAGATCTGACCTTTCTCATAGACCCCACGTATAATATAATAACTAAAAGTAGTGATATTAATGTAATATTATCTATCTGGCAAAGTAATAGTATATAGAAAAGCTGTTGTTAAAAATAAATAAATAGCCAAAAATATGCGTATACGGTATATATATGGCTTATTGTACTTATATATAGTGATATTGATGAACTATAAGATAGTAGAGTAGTTTTTACATATCACTTTAAACAATATTGCATACTCTTCCTGAATATATCGTATTATAGCATGATATTATGCTCTTTATCCACTCTATCGTACAATCTAAGCTATATGAAAGAACCTTATTATCGGCTAATAATATAGTGCGTTATAGGAGAAGAGACGGAGAGAGTATTTACGGGAGAGTGAGAGAGAGAGAGAGAAAAATTTAGATTAGAGATAGCTGATGTATTTTTTTTGCATCGTCATCGTCATCGTCTTCTGTTCAGCTCATATTACAGTCTTACATATATAACATAGTCAATTCAAGATTCTCAGACAGAAGCTCAGCCTCCAATGAAAATATTTTTGAAATCACCTCGCGTCGTAAGAAAAGCAAGAATATATGCTGATTACTTATAGATCCCGTTCCTAATATACAGTACCATAGGTCAAGTTTATCGCGTGCAAAAATTATTAAAGTAAATGATTGTACGTATTACCATCATCATTTATAAAAATATATATATATAAATATATATATATATATATATATATATTAATTAATATATTAATATTAATTATATATATTAATATATATATATATATTATCATATAATTAATATATATATATATATATATATATATATAATATTAATATCTTAATATTATATTAATATATAATAAATCATATACATATAATATTATTATATATATGTTTTACTATATATTAATTAATATATATAAATAATTACTATTATAATTATATGTATAACATCAGTATATATATATATACTATATTATATAATATAATAATTATTAATATTATCATATATATATTACTACGTAGCGATCACATATAATAATATCTAATAATCCCGCTAATGTTGGCGCGCCTGGCCTTCACTTAGGCCTTACGTTGCTGTATTTAGCGTAGCTCATACTCGATACCTAATCATTTCTTTCTCTTTATTCTCACATAATCGGTGTCTAATACGTATATTAATCAGCCTTATTTTGCGATTAATTTAATTACGAAGGAACAGTAAAGGAAGGACGCCCGATGTTGCAATCACCTATAGTAGTTTACTTTAGCTCAATATATCATTCCATTTCTATCTGTGGTCAATAAGTAACGATCCATATAATATTATATATAATACTATATATATAAATATAATATATAATATATATTATATATTATTATATATATATATTTAACTTATATTATAAATTACATAATATATTTAATTAATATTTAATATTTATAAAATATTATAATAGAACTATGAATATACTATTATTTAACTATATCATATATTCTATATATGGTTATAGATATAAATCATATTACGAGCCTAGTTCTCCATCTATAGTAGTTGTACCCTATCATAGTATGAGGTACGTTGGCTGGGCCGGTAAAATGTCTAACATTATGGTTTATAACCATACAACGCTCATATATCATTTCTCATACATACAAATATACTTAAGTATTTAAATGACTATTTTGTATGTATTTAGATATTATTCTTGCTAAATAAATTAATCATATTTAGTTATGCTCGCGAATATAAAATTGAAAAAATTAAAATAATTTATTTATAAAATAAACATAAATATAAAATATAGATGAAACTAAATAACGAAAAATTTCAGTAAGATAATATATGATCATAATAATAGAGCTAACAGACGAAAAGGTGAATACATTTTTTATATTAAGATCATCATCATTTTTATACTATAAGGTAGAGAATGGTTATAATAATAAAATGAAATATAAAAATAAAATATGATTATCTGTGATTTCAATTATAATTACCCACTAGCTATAATAGTAAATATGGAGTAGCTACAAAAATTATTGCTGATGATACGTTAATATTGATTTACTTACAAACAAAATTAGAACTATTCTATTAAAATTAATTTTTTGTCTTTTTTAAACTTAAGAGATATCCCCTTAAAGTGAGTACCTGATACCGTCCACTCTAGATGGCAGGATCGTGGCCGGTCTCTTCACGGCCTTGTCTGGTGAACTTTAAGAGCTACTCAGTAGTACGATTACGATACTTTATTCTACTCCCTACCTCTTCTTACGCGGGGTGTGAGGTGTCTCACGGAATCACTCACCTCAGTTCTCTTTGCGTTTTGGACTTGTCGGCAGCGCGGGTTACCTCCGACCGCCCCATCCGCACTCTACGAGGCGGTAGCTGTACGTGAATAAATATGACCTCCTCTGTTGTCCCCAGTCCTCTCGATGTGGTCCTTCTCTCAGTGATGGCCCCTTACACTTTGCCGGCGCTATGTATACTGCTTAATCACCCAGTTTGTAAGTCAATATTGAAAATTATCAGTCATTGAAATCATTATATTTCATTATTTTTCCTAACTTTGGACATCCGTTAGATAGAATTATGGATAGGCTACCCTATACTTTACGCGTGATATGCAATGTCTCGCGAGTATGACCCCCTTCTCACCCTTACTCCGCCTTCCGCGAAAATATATGTACATAACTCTATTTACTATGCCGTACATATACTCTCGTAGCGCTGTCTCTGGGCCTGTAGCCGAACTTATGATCATTCGAGAGCTTATCGTCTACTTGACCCTATATTCTGGAGTCTAAACATCTTATGCTTACATACGCTATATTATGATAACTAGCACTCCGATCCCGGTCTCTCTACAGCTGCAGGCTATTCTTCAAAATGCTTTTCATCATCCTTCCATAAATGGAATAATTATATATAGTTCGCCTATATACTACAATTATCAGTATAACTGGACTGGATTCCGCTCTGCTCACTCCTAACAATATATTATAATAAGTAGTCCTAATTATATAGGCAGTGCTCTTTATATATATTTAGTTGTTATATTTGTGATAATATTTTATTGTACATTTTTAACACATATATCGTAAAGTTTTACAAGGATTCGCAAAAAAAATAATGTGAATATAATTTGGTGTTTGATAGAACTAGTGAAGATTAAGTTAATTTTTTTTATATTGTAAGTTTTTTTATATGATGATTTTTTTGTTAAATTTTTTTTTTTTACTAATATTTCCGCACTAAAATGTCTTACCAGGATTATTCACAATCTAAATAGTATTCCTTTTTCTGTACTATATTTATTTTTTTAGTTAAGTTATAATATAGATTTGAGTTGTAGTTTTAAACCAAAAGTTGTAGTTTTAAACCAAATATAACTAAATATATATTAATTAATATATTATATATATATATATAATTATATTATATTAATATAGATATATATATATTATATTATATATATTACTAATATAATATTAATATATAATAATTATAGTATAGTTATATTAATTAATATAATTTTATTATATACTATACTTATATATATATAATATATATATATTAATATGAATTTATATATTATTGGGAGCTGTATACATAGTACGGCACGGTACGGTAAGGTAGCGCTAACTTGCCCCCCTATTTAAAATATTCATGGTCGAATATAAATAAGAATATATAGATGGCTCTCGTATCTATCGAGATTGTAGCTTCACCGACGACGTCTTTATTATACGTGCAAAAATCTTACTAACATTGCATAGCCAGGATAAAAAGGAAAATCTGATGCATGAGAAGAATGCTGGTTCCATTTTAGTGTGATACGTGCGCAAGAATGTATGAAAAAGATCGAATACTTATTAAATATAAAACATAGATAAATATAAATAAATCATATATATCACAATATATCTTACTATATCAGATTATAACTCGTTTTCGTCTTAAACAAGGTTGTGTACCATTGTATTGAGAATCTACACTCAGTGATGAATGATTTTGCTGGATTTAGGTAATTATGTGATGATAGACATTTACTCACTTAAAACAAAATTGAAATAAAATATCATCTCGCGTTAAGAAATACTTCATCATATGTCGGACTGTAAGTGCTAGATTATGTGGCGTGTTTCCGCCCATTATGAACCTGCTGTCATTAACGTTCGGAGCCGAATAGTGTTGGTATATTAAAATTTTTGCTTTCTTTTATTAACTAAATAGTAATATACCCCAAGGTGATATATAATATCCTAGCATCTCGATGGCATAGGAAGTCTGGGTTCATCTCGGTACTATTTCCAGTGGGAACTACACGGTAAGACTAATTTCCTCAACCTCTCACGGGAGGGTTTACCGTGAATCCCCCGCTCTTTGGTATTTGTATGTTGCGCGGGGGTTCCTTCCGCCCCTCCCCTAACGGTAGGTATTGGAAATAATACGTATACCCCCCCTGGTTCTCCCGTCGGGCTCCTAGAGCCCTCCCTATTAAATATAATTGCCTATTGTAATATACCTTTATCAATTAAATATATATACTATATATTAACTTATGTTCCAGTACACTACCCCTCCAAAAAATAATAGCTCAAATTATTTTTATTTTAATTTTTTTTTTTTTTTTATTTTTTTTTTACATTTTTCCGATAACCAAATATTTTACATAAGGATTCCAAAAATTGTTAATAACATTACCTCAAAACGGACTATTACCAACACGAATATGTATATTTTTTTTTTTATTTTTTTTTATTTTTTTTTTTATACAGTTATCCTCTGGTAAAATTTTGCTCACAGGATTTTCCAGCAATGTTAATTCCTTATATTCTCATAGTAGATAGCTTAAAGTAGTTTTATAGGAGATTAGGATTTAGTACTTTCATTACTATGAGGCTGGCCTTAGTATATCTATATATTTATATAATATATATATATATATATATAATTATATATATATATATAATATATATATTTAAGTTATTACATATATTTTAATAATATTAAATAGATTAAAGATAGAAATAGTGAAATTAACTACTCATACCAGAGAGTATAGAGATGAATATGATATAATGAGAGATGAGAGGATATAGGTATTACAAAAATTATCTTCATGGTTACAAATTTCTTCGTACGTTTATATTCTATATATATACTGATACGAATAAAGTTTACATATATATAGTTCTATCTGTTGAAATTCTCGTATTTTTTCGATTCGTATATTGACTCGATCCGGTAAAATTTCTGCACCCTGTAGGAGTGAACTCATTATATTATATAATTACAAATTTCAAATTATAAAGGATGTAACTTTACACTTGTATCAGATTTTCTCGGAATACGAAATATATTGGTGTATTAAAATATAGTTTAAATGGTTATCAGACATATGAGATATGTTTAAATGGAGGTGGGGATGAGAGATCCTTTGAGATGTTTGAGTTGTATGACTGGGCGTGTTTTTAGTTTTCCTTGGTATTGAGGGCAGATGGAAAATCTGATGAAGTAAGGGATCTAAGGAGTGAGATTTACTGTATAATTGGTAGTCTATGTCGTCTAAGTGATCTTTTATGGGAAGTATTTTTGTTTCGATTTGCAGGAGACTGATATTGGTGTGATGGGAAAACAGCCTGTTATTATTATAATAGTTCCTTATTTTAGTGCACAGTTTCAAAAGTTTAATTAATGTTAAAGCGTTTTGAGAATACTTAATGAACCTATGCAGACGCTGTTTATGTTTTGAAATTTTTTCTTTTAATTTAGTACTTCTTAAACCTGCTTTGAGTAGTGATTATAATTGTAAGGTTTGTTATGGTAGGAACTTTCATTCTGTTATTGTTTATAGCAATTATTAAGTCTGAGTATATATAAAAAAATTAAAATAGCTTAAATTTTGTCAAGGGTAAATAAAATTTCATATGAAGAGAGTTCATATTAATAATAGATAAATCATTTTTTATTTTATATTTATAGTAGCTTTTATATGTAATATATATATATAGGAGTGAGAATATTTATTATATATACAATAAGTTAAAATTCTTAATTTTTTTAATATATAATGTTTAAAAGTCAATAGAAATAAAGATTTATAGAAGTATAAATAATTATAATAAAAGTAGTAATAGTAGTATGAGTGATTATTATATTATATGTTTATATGATATAAATAAGCTGTTGTGTTTAAAATCAGAACATACTAGTAACCAATATATATATATGTATATATATATATATTTATATATATATACTATAGTATATATTATATATCCTTATAATATACCATAATATTTTTAATATATATATATATCCACCAAAATATAATATATGCTATATTAGTACCATCAATATATATATATCTATTTATTATAATTATCAATTTTTAGATATAATATATTTATAATTAAATATAAATAATATAAATAATTATTATATCATTATATATATATTATAAAGATATATATATATAATATATATAATATTAAGCAACAAAAAAATATATAATTATATTATTATCAAAATTTATAAACCATAATAAGAATTATACAAAATGAGTTATATTAAGAGCTCTTCTTTTACACCTGGGAAATTTATAATATTGAGGGAATATCCATCGAGTTTGGATAGAATTTAAGTAAAAATATATTTGAATTAAATATAATTTAATTATATATAATATAATATGTATATTATATAAATAATGACTTACGTCTACTTATCTCTTACCCTTTCTCATCTCCATCTTATCCTCCTCTCTCTCTCACCATCATTCTCTATCTCTCTCTCTCTTCATCTCTCTCTATATATATTATATTATCATGATATATACTTTACTCTCTCTCTCTCTTCTACTCTCTCTCTCAAAACTTTTATGTTCTAAATAATTTCATTCACATTTTATTCTCATAGAGTACAGTACAAATCTATTATGGATCATTGTGAAGGAAAAATACTTCGAATTTTACACATAGAATTTTTCAATATAAGGTAAAAGTCTAAAACATAAATACCAATAAATATTAACTAATAATATAAAATACACTATATATATAGATAATAATATGATATTTTAATGTAATTTTATATATTAGTGAATTAATCTCAAATATATACTCAA
>JABUQX010105916.1:0-17500 GCA_015478945.1 Trachelipus rathkii | reverse complement strand
TTAACTTCATATGTTTTATGCTTAATCTCATATATTTATTAAACATTACATTACCTTAAAGCCAGTAAATCAGTAAATCAATAGAGTGTTACCTAAGCAACAAAGGGATTAGTAGGCTTTTGTTTTTACTGCTTTAACTGCTTTAACTCATATGTTTTACTGCTTATAACTCAATGATTTACTGCTTTAACTCATATAATTTACTGCCAATATGTTTTTTATTTTGTTTTAATACTTTTTATTTATTTATTATTATTTATATTTATTAATTTATTTTTTATTTTTATTATTTATTTTTATTATTTAATTTTTATATTATTATTTTATTTTTTATTATTTTTATATTATACTTAGTGTTATTTACTTTCATGGCCTATTTGTTATTAATTATTTAACACACCACACACACACCACCTACACTTACACCGGCACATACCACACACACACACACACACACACAACACACACACACAACACACACACACACACACACACACACACCCTGTTTAACAATCAAATAAGTTCTTTGTATCATTTTTGAAACAATTTAAAAAAACCCCCGGCTTTATAAAAAATTTATAAAAAAAAAAACAAATATTTGTTTTTTTTTTAACACGTTAATTTATATTACTCATTCAATTAAACTAAAATTATTTCAAAGTTCTTAAACGTCTATAATAAATCAACATTATCTTTGAACAAGGAATTTATTATTAACTGTTAAAACTTTTTTTTTTGTTTATAAATTTATAACTATCAAGTTTTAAAATAATTTTACTAAAAAATTTTATGAAATTTTATTAAAAACATAGTTATTTTACGTACCTTAAAGCAATAAATCAGTTAAATCAGTAAGGCAAAGCCCCTAGCACCAAAATCGTACACCAAGCTATGCCCACGTTTTTGTTCTATTGACTTACTGCTAACATCATCTTTACCATGTAATAAGTATTAAAAAAATAACAAAATAAGTTCTTCTCTGCCAACATAACATGTATTTATTAAAATCATTCTAGATTTTTTATTTAAATAAAATTATTCACTTACATTTATATTATTCGCTCAATATTTATAAAATATTTTCAAAGTTTTTTAAATAATTCGGATTTTTCTTTATTATTATCTATGTAAATTGACAATCCAACACGAGAAAAACACAACCAACGCACACTCCTTACAGATACGAAACTGACCTCTTTCTGTAAATTGTGTTGAAATAAACTACTTTAGGCCTAAAATCGCGTAGAAGAAAATTGAACTTGGAGAAAGGATTTCGCTTCGGTAGTTGGAGTCGAGTCGAATTGGAGTTGGATTCGGCGATGGATTCCAGGGACCCCCGGGGGGTTCCCATTTGAAAAAAAAGAAGAAGAAATGCATGGAATGCCAAACACAGAAGAAGAAGAAGGAAGAAGAAGAAAGAAGGAGAAGAAGGAGTAAGAAGGAAGGAAACAGAATGAGTGATGAAGGAGGAGTCTGAGAAGGAATAGAGTCGGTATCGACTCAGGCGTGCTGGAGCCGGTGCGTGCCTAGTAGAAACATTCGTATAAACAACAATGGTGCGTGTCTTTATATATGTTATTTGGGTCTGTAGATTTCGAAAAAGAATGCGTCAGAAACATCAAGAAAAAAATAAAAGATAAAAAAAAATAAATAAATAAATAAATAAATAAATAAATAAAATAAAAATTTCTTATTCTGTTTTATGTTTATAACTTCAAAATTTACGTTTTTACATACCCTAAAACAGTAAAATCAGTAAAATCAGTAAATCAAACTGCCCTTCCTCTTGCCCTTCTGTGATCCTATTTGATCTATTGATTAAGTCATATTTTTTACTAAAAATTTGCATGTTTACATATCCTAAATCAGTAAAATCAGTAAATCAAACCCAGCTCCCCCCGCCACTCCTGTCCAACCATAATCTATTGATCATTACTTTTTGATTCAAGTCACAATTTCAAGTATCATTTTGCATAAAATTAACATAAAAACAAATCTTTATTACCTGATCAATTGAATATTATATAACGTTAACAAAGTTTTCACATAATAAAGGCTTACTTAGCATCATCTTAACTATGAATAAAATACACAACGACAAACCTGACCCGCCTTAAACATGAATAAATGTTAACGTTAAACAAAGTTTAAACACTTAACAACAGTAAATAACTAACATAGCATACAAAACGTAAACCTATTCACACTTTGTCATGGCATATTCTCTAACAATAACAATGCTTAATTTATATCAACATGTAATATTTTCCTAAAATTTATCACAACATTGAGTTAATTATCATACTGATCAACGAATGTACTCTAACGTAATAAAGTTTCCACATCAATAAAACTAACATAGCGTAACAGGAACTAAGAAAATAATGTACAAAGACAAACCTAACACAACTTATACACGAATAAACGGTTAACATTAACAAAGTTCAACACTTAACACCAGTAAAGAACTAACGTTGCCTGCAAAAACGTAACCCATTCATACTTTTTCAAGCAATCTCTAACATATTAACGTTAGTATCCTACACTGACACAGTAACATTTAGGAAAAATGTATCAATAACCTTGTCATTATCATACAGACCAACGAAAATATATTTGCTAACGTAACAAAGTTTTCTTCATTATCACAGTTAATATTTAACAAAAATTTATCATAACCCCCCCACTTTACCTAAATATCATAATCCCCAACAAATAATGCAAACATAACAAAGTTTTATCCAAACATAACATAAAAATAAGTTCTTTGAATAAAATATCATAGTAAAGTGTAATAGTTTACCGAATTTAAAGCAGTAATTCAGTAAATCAGTAAATCAAACCACCCGTCCCATCCCCGCCCCCTCCCTATCCACCCGTCCGTGACCTTTTGATCATTTCAAGGCTGTATTTGTATTTCCTGTTTTATTAGAGTTATCAGATACAAGTTGAGAAATTGTTCAAACTTCTCCCACTTTTGGAAACATTACGCAATGAATATGATTCTTCTTTTAACAACGTTTTATGCTGACGTAACAAAGTTTTCACATTAATAAAGCTTACTTAGCATCATCTGAACTATGAATATAATGCACAACGACAAACCTGATACACCTTAAACATGAATAAACTGTTAACGTTAACAAAGTTCCACACTTAACAACAGTAAAGTAACTAACATAGCATACAAAGACGTAACCTATTCACACTATATCAAGCATATCTCTAACATAACAATGTTAATTTATATTAACATGGTAATATTTAAAAAATTTATTCACAACATTGGTATAATTATCAATTCCTGATCAACGAATAATACTCATAACGTTATAAGTTTTCCACATCAAATTTAACTAAAATAGCATAACAGCGAACTAAGAAAATAAAGGTACAAAGACAAAACCTAACACAGATTACACACGAATAAACTGTTAACATTAACAAATTTCAATACTTAACAACAGTAAGTAACTAAACAAATGCAAGCAAAAACGTAACCTATTCATAATTTTTCCAAGCATATTCTCTACTATTAACGTTAATCTGCATTTGACACAGTAACATTTAGCAAAAAATGTATCAAACCTATCCGATTATCATAAGACCAACGAATATTATTGCTAAGCGTAACAAAGTTTTACTTATCATAGTAATATTAACAAAAATTTATCATAAACCTTATCTAATTATCATTACCTAAGAAAATAATTGCAAAACACAACAAATTTTATCCAAACATAGCATTAAAAAATAAGTTCTTTGAATAAATATCATAGTAAAAGTGTAATAGTTTACCGAATTTTTAAAGCCGTAAATCAGTAAATCAGTTAAATCAGTAAATCAAACCACTCTGTCAACTCCTCGTCCCCATCCTACCCACCCGTCCATGACCTTTTGAATCTATTTGATCTAATGAGTCAGTCACATAATCGAGTATCAATTTGATAAAACATGGTTACAAAAATAAGTCTTTTATATACTAACCATCGAAAGAATATAGGCTAACGTAACATTGTTTTCACATTAAATAAAAAGCAACATAACATTACCAGAACTAAGAATTTAATGTACAATGACAAAACCTAAACACACCTTAAGCCCGAAAAAATACTGACATAACAAAGTTCCATACTTAACAACAGTTAAGAACCTAGCACAGCGTACAAAAACGTAACCTATTCATCCCTTTTCAAGCTTATCTCTAACATATATGTTAATTTTACCATTAACACTATTGATTTACGTCGCATTTCGAGTATCATTTTCGAGATAAAACATTAGCACAAAAAATGAGTCATTTATATTTACTAACCAGCGAATTATATGCTAAACATAACAACGTTTTCACATTTAATAAAGCCTAACATAGCATTTTCATATGAACTTAAGAAAAGATAATGCTACAACGACAAACCTAACATAACTTACGAAACTTTTTACAACCAGAGATGTTAATAAAGCTAACGGGCCCTATAATTTCCAAATCTTCCTTACTACCTTTCTTTTAAATAGGCCACAACATAGCTGTTCCAGTTCATCTGGTACCTCACCAAATGTTTTAGATCGCTTAAAAATCAAATACTGTGCCTTTCCAATGCTGGTACTACCCTCTTTCAGAAATTTACCAATTCCCCATAAGCGGCTGCAGCTTTACTTGACAATATGATCTAATAAACGTTAATATCTTTTACGTCAAATTCAAATTCTGTAAGTCTATTTGTTACATGAATACAAGAACTATATTATTTTATTATCTAATCTTTCCTCAGTAAACACTGAAGCAAAATAACCATTGAAAATGTTGACCAACTCCTTATCTGAACTCACTAAAATTTTCATCAGTTTTAATTGGACCCAATTGTCCTATTCTTACTTTTAAATTTATAAAGGTTAAAAAACTTTCTTCAGGTTCTTATTACTATTTCCTTCTAAATTAATTTCTGCCTGTTCTCTTTGTATTACAAATTAACAGCACACATTTATCATTTATATTTTTCCATAATTTTCTAAATCATCTTCCCTATTACTACCCTTGAATATTTTGAAACATCTACGCTTTTCATTAATTTTCTCTCTTATCTCTCTATTCCACCAAACAGGTTTTTCTTCGGCCCACCCTAATGGGTTATCTTTAAAACATTACTTGACTGCATTCTCAAGTAGTTGTGCTTATAATGTTTCCCACAAAATAAAACAGGTTTTGGTCTTTAAACTCTTTAATTCATGTATATTAAAATGCGAAATGATGATTTTGTGTGGAGTTGGAAATAATACGCTTTTCATATTATTTATTAAATTAATTTATTACTTGGTTTTGTGTGTTTTTAATAAAATGGAGCTGTTAGTTTTATATATACAGGGATATTGGAATCGTATTCGATTAAGTTTCAATAAAAATTACTAAATTTCTTTTCGAGTGTTGTAGGCCTATTGAAATTTCAAATGTTAGAATATGTGCAATACAGTGAGTGATTCTTATATGAAACCATTCTTTCTCTTGCATTGTCGCTGACACACACACACACACACACACACACACACACACACACACCAAAATAATATATATATATATATATATTATATATAATAATATATATATATATAAATAGTATATATAGTATATATATATATATATATATGTGTGTGTGTGTGTGTGTGTAAAAGTTACTTAACGGAGACAACTTAATACTACAAATTATTAAATGTATGGTATATGAAACGAAAGTTTAAATATAAAAAAAAGCATTTTAAGGTGTGAAAATTAAATTAAAATGGAAATTAAAATTTATTTTGTCAATTAAACTGACTACTTTGACGCTCTTATGGAAATTAAGTAAGAATATATAATTATATATATATATATATATATATATATATATTATATAATATTATAAACTATATATATATAATATATATATATATATATATATTAAGTAAGATATATATATAATATATATATATATATATATTGATTGCCTACTCAAGAATTTTAACCACGAGCCGCCACTGATTTATATATATATATATATATATATATATATATATATATATAATATATATAGTAATATATATTATATATTTATATATATATATATATATATATATATATATATATATATAATATATATATATATATATATATATATAATATATATTATAATATATATATTATATATAATATATATATATATATATATATATATATATATATATATTATAAAATATCATATATATATATATATATATAATATATATATTATATATATATATATATATATTATATATATATATATGGTCAGCATCCCGAAAGGTTCAGGCATGTAACTAGAAAACTATAACAGCTACACGAAAATATATATCATTTTATTAATCAGGAGACATTTTTACAGCGGAAATTAAAAAAAAAAATGGAAAAAATAACGCTTTTTACAAAATTAAAATTGTTAAAAATGTTGAAAAAAATTACGGTTTTTTGAGATTTCGAAGATGCCGCCTACTCGGACTGAGCAAGCAAAGGTGCCAAATGTTGAATTTTTTTTTTTAAATTAACGAATACCCACGGATAAACAAGAACGATGGATAGAGTTGGGGTTTCTCGGCCTACCGGGGGGAGTTCGTCCCCCCTCTGTCCCTCCGTCTGCTCGAACCCCCTAAAAAGGATATAAAAAGAAAAAATAATATTTTCTCCAAAGCGGAAAAAAGTGGTACTTGGCAACTTTTGCTCTCGAGACTACTGCAGGTTTCAAGGTCAATCAGAGCGTGCACTATTTCAGATCTAAGATTTTTACTAATATTCAGGGAGTTATTAATAAATATTAGAATAAAATAAATTTTTCTTTAAGTTTCTTCGATGAAATTTTTGCTATTTATTTTCCTGTAGATGTTATAGTTTTCTAGTTACATGCCTGAACTCTTCGGGATGCTGGCCTATATATATATATATATATATATATATATATATATATATATATATATATATATATATATATATATATATATATATATATATATAATATATATATATATATATATATATATATATATATATATATATATGGCTAAATTTTACCTAATCTCTGGCTAAAAGTAGTCCAAACCATCTGGCAACCCTGGTTTGTGGACACTGGTTTGATTAGTTTAAAATTGTTTGAAAACGCCATTTGCATTACTTTATAAATTACGGTATTGGATTTTGTTAGTAAATTTTAATTTTTGCATACTTTATAGTGTAGATCTTAAAGATTACGAAGTTTTGAATTTTGATACGGTTAGTGTATTTAATTTTTTCAACTTTTTTTTCAACTTTTTTTTTTTTAAATATATCCTACAGACTAGTAAGAAATTTTTGTTCAATTTTCTATTGTAATGTTATAGGCTACGCTAAAGCGGTTTTCGTTTTTGCATCTGTGCTTACGAAACGTAATGAAATACTAAAGTTTGCGTTCGTGATTTCAAGCAGCGCAAAATCGTGAAAAATGCTCACCAAACGTAAGTTATTTCCTTAATTCTGTAAGATTGCTCTGTCCTATGCTTGCCAAATTTAGCACGTTACGAAAAAATGTAAAGAAACAACATGTCGGCTTGGTAGGCCCGTTTTGATTGTTGAATGTTTTATTCAATAAAATTAGCTTTAAATCAAATTTCGGTAATTGTGGTGCAATTCACACTAATTTTCAGATTAGTGTATTAAAACTATAAATATTTAATTTACACAAATGATCTTAAAATGTTCTTTGAAGTCTTTTTTACAAATTGACGCACATTTTAAGCTTATATTGTCAATAAAAAAAAAACTGCTACGAAAATCACAACTTTTTTGCTTTGTTTCGCTTATGTAGGGATGAAGAATCACAGTTGAAATGTGTTTCAGATTATGGATAAATAAATATCAGTAATCTTTCTTAAAAGTAATCAAATTATTATTTTTTTTTTTTATACAGATTATCAACTTTTCAATATTATATAGCTACAAATTATTGCCCTAGTTTTTAAAAATTTATTTGAAACTTGCAGGACATATTTTTTATCATATTATATATATATATATATATAATATAGAAACATATATTTTCTAAAAAAATTCTAAGTCTAAAATCAATATATATATATATATATATATATATATATATATATATATATATATATATATATATATATATATATATATATATATATATATATATATATATATATATATATATATATATATATATATATATATATATATATATATATATATATATATATATACGAATATATATATATATATATATATATATATATATATATATATATATATATATATATATATATATATATATATATATATATATATATATATATATATATATAATATATATATATATATATATATATATATATATATAATAGTAGTATATTGACCTATAGGACCTGTTTTGTTTTACGACTCTGTCAGTTTTGTTTTTTTTTTTTTTTTTTTTTTTATATTTTTTTTATATGATACCAACAATGAATTTCAGTGGTGATGGGCATGATTCAAAAATATAGGACCAGTTACGTTTATGACTCCGTAATTTTTTAAAATTTTTTATTTTATTTTAACCAAAGGAATACCCAAAGGGTAAACCACCAAAGATGGCAGAGTCAGAGGTCTCTCAGCTGGGGAACGACAGGGTAGGACTATTTCCCCCCCTCCAGGGAGGTCTCCGGAACCCCCGCTCTTTGGTATTTTGGGTGTCCCACCCTCTGTCCCCCGTTAATTTTTTTTTTATTATTTTTTTTTTACATATTTGTAATAAGCTTTACACGCTGATTCCAAATATGTAATTGTTTCTGTAAGTGATCGTACATTTCGAGATATTTCATTTATATTTTTTTTTTACATTTTTATAATAAGCTTTATACGCTGATTTGAAATATGCAATTGGTTTTTCTGTAAGTGTCGTACTTTTCGAAATATTTCAATTTTTTTCAAATTTTATTGATATAAATGTGATTTTTAAATAACTGTTTAAAATATTTCGAACTTTTGAATCATGTAAATCACCACTGAAATTCATTGTTAGAAAAAAAAAAATCAAAACTGACGGAGTCTTAAAACATAACAGGGCCGACCTATATATACATATCGGTTGAATGTGAACGAGTTGATACTGAACAAATCTGGAGGCAAATGAAGGAAGCAATTGTTAGTAGTGCAAAGGAAGTGTGTGGATGTGCTAAAGTAGGAAGTAAGAATGTTAACAGCGAATGGCGGAATGAAGGTGATGAATGCGGTTAAAGGTAAAAAAGAAGCGTGGTTGAATTTACTAAAAGCAAATGATGAAGTTTCAAAAGGAAGATGCTTGGAATTATATAAGGAGGAAAAAAGAAATACTAAAAGGTGCATACGTAGGAGAAAACAAGAGGTAAATGAACAGTTTGGAAGGAGGATGATGGAGGATATACAAGGGAATAGGAAGCTCTTCTGGAAGGAAGCGCGAAAGGTTAAGAATGAGAATAAGGGGAATCTGCTTAGAATAATGAATAGGGATGGTGCTTTTGTAACTGATGAAATGGATGTGAGGGGAGTATGGAAAGAACACTTCGAAAATCTGCACAATATAAACAGTAATGATGAGGTGTTAGTGAATGTGTGTGGTTTTGATGGTGCAAGAAGGAATAGGTATTTTGGGGATGAGGTTATTAGTAAGGAGGAGGTAATGGGTAGAGTGAGAAAGTTGAAGAATGGTAAATCTGCAGGTATAGATGAAATTACTAGTGAAATGATCAAGAGCGGAGGCGAGATGGTGATTGATTGGATTTGGAAGTTGTGTAATAAAGCGTTTATGGAGGGTATAGTTCCAAGGGATTGGAGGAGAGCGGTAATAGTACCCTTATATAAGGGTAAGGGAGAAAAGGGCAGCAAATTATGGGGAATAAGTTATTGAGTGTTGTAGGAAGGTATATGCTGGTATTTGGTCAGAAGTGCGTCTAGTGACTGAGGGACTGATTGGTGAAGAACAAGGTGCGTTTAGAGTTGTAGGATGTGTGGATCAAATCTTTACATTGAAACAAATGATTGAGAAAATGAGGGAGAAGAAGAATATATTATATTTAGGTTTTATGGATTTACAACAGGCATTAATAGGGAAGCTTTATGGCAGGTATTAGTGATATATGGTGTTAGTGGTAGGCTTCTGAATGGAATCAAAAGTATGTATGACGATAGTGAATCGTGTATAAGAATAAATGGTGTCAATGGTGGTGGTTTGGGATTAATAGTGGGTGAGACAGGGTTGTGTTATGTCTCCTTGGTTATTCAATTTGTATATGGATGAGGTTATAAAAGAATTTGAGGTGGGGATGGCAGGAATTGGGGTTAGAATGATGGAGAATGGAGATGAGTGGAGGGTGCCCTACCTATTATATGCGGATGATTTGGTTCTGTGTGGCGAATCTGAAGAGAAGTTTGAGAGGATTGGTAGAGAGATTTGGCAGGGTATGTAAAAGGAGGGGTTTGAAAGTAAACGTAGATAAGAGTAAGGTTATGGTTGTGAGTGAGGACAGTCCTCAGTGTGAAGTTATGTTAGATGGTGAGCAGCTGGAGCAAGTGTCTGAGTTTAAATATTTAGGGTATGTGTTGGATGAGAAGGGAACGGATGATGCAAGGTGTAGTAGGAAAGTTGTGAATGGCAGGAAGGTTGCTGGTGCAATTAAATCGTTGGTGAATGTAAAGGGACTAAGTCTTGAGTGTGCTAGAGTCTTACATGAGGGTATGTTGTTACCTGTGTTATTGTATGGTAGTGAGACTATGGTCTGGAATAAGTATAGATCTAAAGTTCAATGTGTTCAGATGGACAATCTTAGGGGCATGCTAGGTGTGAGAAGAATTAATAAAATGAGGAATGAACGTATTAGAGAGTTGTGTGGTGTGAAGAAAGGGGTAAATGAGAGAATAAATGAAAGTATGTTGAAATGGTTTGGTCACGTGGAAAGGATGAATGATAGTCGGTTGGTTAAGCGGATGTATAGTGGAGAGTGTGTTGGGAACCGCCGGCTGGGAGACCGAAGAGAAAGTGGATTGAGTCGGTGAACGAATGTCTGAAGGAGAGAAATATGAGTTTGGCAGAGGCGAGAATAAAGGTGCGTGATAGGAGAGAATGGCGGGGTTTTGTATGGGGGCATGGTTGTGGCCCACCTGTGCCAAGGGATGAACCCTTACATTGATGATTTACCATAGTGAGGGTCCGTCGCGATCCCATGAAGCTCTAGGGTGGATTTTCTGTCTGTGACGAGTTTTCACTAATTAATAGTACAAAGGGGGCGGTAAGGCTGGGCTTTCTTTTCGACATTTGTCATACTCTCCTACTGCTTTTCTTTTCCAATGCTTGTAGCGCTCCTTACTCCCAATCTTGGGAAAATAAGATAGATAAAGAAAGAAAGAAATATATATATATATATATATATATATATATATATATATATATATATATATATATATATATATATATATATATATATATATATATATATATCTATATATATATATATATATATATATATATATATATATATATATATATATATATATATATATATATATATATATATATATTATATATATATATATAACCAATATTATGGTGATAAGTACATGTTTACCAAATTGACACAGAACCGGCGCTGTTGTGGTCGCCTACAATGACTCATTTGCTTTGTCACATGAGACTTCTTTTCACTCCTTTCTTCTTCCTTGGCTACGTACTCTGGTTTTCTTCTGACTCTAGCTCTACCATAGGCACCGCCTCCGGCTCAGTGCTCCAGCTTTGGCTCATTTGCTCTGTCATATGAGACCTTTTTTTTCTTATTCCTTCCTCAATCTTCCTCTGTTGTGCACTGTGTGCTTTTCAATGGGAGCCCCCCTCAGGGTGGTCCTCTTGCATCTTTGGCCAATTTTTGAAACCCTCAAATAAGGAATCTACGTCTTTGAAAACATAGAAATTAACACCACTATTAAGGTGCTAAGCACATGTTTACTAACTCTGTACTGCACCGGAGCAGACACGGACACCTACAATGACTCATTTGCTTCAGCTTATGAGACTTCTTTCTTTTTCCTTCTTCCATCTTCCTTCGTCTTCTCTGTCATGTACTCAGTGCTTTTCAGTTGGGGTCCCGCTCACGGGGGTCCTCAGGTTTATTTGAGGGTCTTGGAACCCTCAAATTCGAGATCTACAGCATTAAAAACATATATAAAGACACCTCATTTGACTCAATTTGACTCTGGAGCCAGAATTTCAATCTAGCTCTGGATCAGGCTCAGGCTCCAGCTCCGGTTCATGTGCTCCGCCACTTGACTTAACATCAGGATTCTATTTCATTCACCCTCTTCAATGCACTCATCAAATTTCATCCATCTACGAGCATTAACTATTTAGGGGGCTCAACCCCCCTCACCCTTGAACGGGGTGACCAATCAACTCGGAAACCATGGGAATCTACTCAGGGACATCAGAAACCCATATAAACACACCAAACACAGCCCTGCAACAACAAAAACAAAAAAGTAGCTAAAAGTAGCTAAGGGTACCAGATTTAACCTATTAAACTCAAAAGTGGAAGTTCTCCTTTTCAGGGAATGTAGTACTCAATAGTACTGACCAACAGTAAAAAAATAAATAAATTTGGGATTGGCATTTTTTTTTTTAAATTTTTTATTAAAAACAAAAAAAATGGAAAAAGGCTGTAGCAATAAAAGTTATACACATATTTCAAAAAAAGAGTATATCATTTTAAACAAAAATATTATCTTTAAAATAAAAAAAAATGCATCAAAATATCTTGAACCGTTCCAGAGATACAGCACTTTAAATTTTTTGTCGAAAATCAAAATTGAAAAATGGTACCCGGGATGCCATCTTTGGTGGCCTATATCTTGGCTCAGAAATGTTTTTAGGCAAAACCAAAAAATACATTATCTTAATTTTTCCTGAATTTTAACATATGTCAAATTCAAAAACATCTGAGACTATGAAGGTAACATTTTTCCTTTGCCTGCCTGAATTGACATGGACTACACCATATATATATATATATATATATATATATATATATATATATATATATATATATATATATATATATATATATATATATATATATATATATATATATATATATATATATATATATATATATATATATATATATATTATTAGTGATGGGACGATTATGAAATTTTTGCCGATGACGATGACGATGACGATTAGAGCAAATTTCACCGATGACGATGACGATTAATTGAAAAAAACTATTTTTAAAATTTCTCTCTCTCTCTCTCTCTCTCTCTCTCTCTATATATATATATATATATATATATATATATATATATATATATATATATATATATATATATATATATATATATATATATATATATATATATATATATATATATATATATATATATATATATATATATATATATATATATATATATATATACTTAAGTCTTGTTTATAACTATATATATATATATAAGGCTGTAGACAGGAGGGTCAGGGGGTTCAACCTCCCGAAATTATTTTAGCGATCAAAATTTTTGATTCCTTAAGTCTCAATAATAATAATAATAATAATAATAATAATAATAATAATAATAATAATAGTTAATCAATGAAAATGAAAAGTATTTATTAATGGATATGAGGAGACATGTTTGTGGTCCGTAACGATTTCTTAGGTCAAGTGGCTGTTCCTCATACATGTATAAAATATTTAGACCAGGGACTTAAATGTAAGGTTTCCAAGTTTGCAGATGATAGAAAATTGGCTACCTCAATAAGGAATAATGATGGATGTATAAAGATTTAAAAGATAAGGAGGAGCTGTAATCGTTGATGGGATGAGCAGGTTCATTCCTTCTTCAATAAATTTTCTTTCCTCATTCATTCCTTCTAAAACTAAATCTTTCTTTCCTCATAATCCATGGTTCGATCATGCTTATTCTCTGGTCATTCAAGCTAGAGACAGTGCCTATCGAGTGTGGAAAAATTCTCGTTCTCCCACTCTCGCTAATTTCATTCAGCTAGAAATCGTTTGCAGGGATACTCTTCGACAGGCAAAGCTGGCTTTCATCAAAGGAAAGTGCGCTAACCTCCTTGGTTTCCTACTGACAAATCTTTCATCTCTAGTAACTTCTGTAAATCTGCCTTTCCTCCTCTTATTTGATCTGATCATTGTGTTGCTAATTCTCCAACTGAAAGGGCTAATCTCTTCGGCCCCTAGCTCAACTATATTCTCTATGTCTTAATACTAGCACTTTCCCTCCCGCGTGGTGGAAGCTCGCACATGTCTAACCTATTCCGAAAAAAGGAAGCCACTCTGATCCTTCTAACTATCGCCCTGTAGCTCTCACTTGTATTTTATCTAAGATCTTTGAAACCCTTCTCAACTCACTTCTTAGATCATCTGGAAACTCACTCGGATCGCCACAGTACGGCTCTCGCTGCACGAAGTCTACTGGCGATATATTCCTATCAAACCGATTTATGGTTTTCGCTCTTATGAACTACGGGGAGACGTAGTGGCGCTTGACATATTCAAGCATTTGATCGAGTATGGCGCGTCTTATCTCAAGCTCCCCTCCTTTGGAGTTTTCCTCCCTTCTCTTTTTACTTATATCTACCTTTCTTTCAAATCGCTCAATATCGGCTGTTGTTGATGGGGCGACTTCTTCTTTTCTGTCAATAGTGGTGTTCCTCAGGGTTCTGTCTTATCTCCTACTTTATTCCTACCTTTCATTAATGATCTTTTCACCTGCACCTCTAACTCTATCCACTCGTATTCCGATGACTCGACCCTTCATTCTTTAACTCATATCAATTCTACTCCCACTTTTACTTCTGGAATTGCCTCTTGTCTTAATCTTTCCGATTTTATTCTCGCTGATGGATAGAAATAACTTTGTGAAATTCAATTCTTAAAACCCCAACTTTTACAAATCTCCTTCTCCAAAATACCTTCTAACTTTCCTGTCTCTTTCGACGGTTCTCTCGTCTCTCCTGTTGACAATGTAAACATCCTTGGCCTTAACATGAACAAAAAAATGTCTTGGAAACCTCACATCCCACAACGATTGCTAGGGCGGCCTCAAAGAACTGGAAGTTCTGTTTAGACTATGAGACTTTCCTCCTTTTTCAGTTGCTCCGCTATACAAAGGTCTCATCCGCCCATGTATGAGTACTGCTCTCATATCTGGGGGGGGGGTCTGGTTTCACCCGGCTTTTGGACAGGGTCGAGTCAACGGCAAAAAGGCTTATAAACTGTTCTGCACTTTCCAGTTCACTTGACCCTCTATCTTTGCAAGGCGATGTTTGGTGCTTTATCTCTATCCTATAGGTACCGCAGCGGCAAGTGCTCGAGGGAACTTATCACTCGCGTACCACCACCTTTACGACGCCTTCGTAGCACAATAGGTGCTGTATCTGCGCACGAGTATTGTGTTGACATTGGTAACTCCAGGCTAGTTTGCTGTGGTGCTTCCTTCTTTCCCACCACCTCTGTTTTGTGGAATTCTCTTCCATCTTCTGTATTTCCTACTGAATTTAATCCCCTCACTTTAAAGCCTGCGTCTGTGCCCATATGCGTAATTTGCGCTAGAGGGTGAACTTTTGAGAGTAATACACCCCCTCCTTGAATAGGGCTCTGCCCGTGAGTGGTGGTGACAACTGTAAAAAAAATCCTTGAATGGGCAGATATGTGGCAAATAAACTGAATCTCCTATTCCCCCCCTCCAAAACATCATTCAGATTATCCCAGAAAATCGTACTCTTTTCAACATTACCCTCAGATGGATCATATGTCGCAACCACACAAATTTTGACCTTTTCAAACTTAAATTTAACCTTTAGACTTCTAGTACTCACACACAAAAATCTACCATAGCTCTCTACCACAACTCACTCATCAGAATTGCAAATCCTTCTATCCCCCTCTCATTCCTTTCCACAGCAACACAAACACATTTCACACCACACCACTCATTTTCACCGTTTCCTTTCATCTTTGTTTCAGTCACAGCGAGCAAATCAAATTTGCCCTTCCTAAATACATCCATCACCTCTCTCCTCATCTCCTCAACATTTATTCCTCTGACATTTCATATACAAATACTATTCATACATTTTCGCCGAAGGATGGAAGGGCGCTTACTGCGATCACGACCTTCTCCGAGGCATGCATTAGCATTCCTGGCAAAAGATAAGTGGTAGTAGGCATCCAACCTAACTACCACCGTCCCTTAGTCTCCTTCTACGACACGCAGGACATACGATGTGGGCAATTTTTTCTCCCTACACGTATGGATTATAAGGGATAGGGATGTCTGTAAGATATTGTCTAGAAGAGGGGTGTGAATATAAGTATGTTTATATGATATGTTGTCTGGAGGATGAGTGTGGATATGAACGCATAACAGAAAGGCGAACCATTAGGCACTGGAATGTCATACATACCATAAGCAAAATATATATATATATATATATATATATATATATATATATATATATATATATATATTATATATATATATATATATATATATATATATATATATATATATATATATATATATATATATATATATATATATATATATATATATATATATATATATATATATATATAATTATTATTATTATTATTATTATTATTATTATTATTATTATTATTATTATTATTATTATTATTATTATTATTATTATTATTATTATTATTATTATTATTATTATTATTATTATTGAGTTTTAATATTATTCAAAATTCTTAATATTTGTTCAATTAATCGGCAAAATAATCGGTGAAATTTGCCGATGACGATGACGATGTAAAAAAAATATGCCGATTTTTGCCGATGACGATGACGATGACGATTAATCGTCCCATCACTAATATATATATATATATATAACTATTAAACTATTAGTATAATGCTCGAGAAACTAATATTAAAAAAAATCTCCCCCCTCATCACCCTCCCAGATTTCCAACACGGATTTAAAAGCAACCACTCTACAACTACAGCCCTCACCTCTCACCCAACACATCATCAATGGCTTCAACCAATCCCCATCCCACAGATCCATTCTCACAGTAATTGACATTAACAAAGCCTTTGACACTGTTCCCACACACATTCTTATTCAAAAAATCCTTCAATCCCCCCTAGAAAATAATGACAAAAAATGGCTCTCTAACTTTCTCACCAAACGTTTTGCCAAAGTCCTCCACAAAAACAATCTTTCCCACTCCATTAAATTACAAAATGGCGTCCCACAGGGTGCCATTCTCTCTCCACTCCTATTCAATCTTTTCACAGCAGACCTACCCATCCCTACCCACCAATCCACCAAACTTATTACTTACGCAGATGACATCAGTCTCATTTCCCAGCATCCAGACGTAAATATAGCCACACAACATACCCAAGAATACTTACAACAATTAGAAACTTGGCTACTCTCCAATAGAATGA
>JABUQX010105915.1:0-51003 GCA_015478945.1 Trachelipus rathkii | reverse complement strand
ATATACATATTATTATTACTTATATAACATAAATAATAATTTATATTACATATATATATGATATATATGTGATATATATAATAAGGTAGTAATAAATAAAGACTTGAAGGAGGTATATATATTATAATAATACTATATAGGCTATTATGATATATATTATATATACTATATATATATATATTATACTCAGTATTCTTATTCTAATATAAGTAGGTTATATATATAATATAATATATGATATATATATATAATATATATATGTATAATGTATATATATATTATAATATATATATATTATATATATATACATATATATATATTAATAGTACTTATAGTATTATATATTTATTATATTAAACTTATTCATTTATATATATTAAATATAGGTATATATATATATCATATATATATAATGTATATATTAATTTTAATATATTATATATATAATACGTAGTACTTATCTTTAGTACTTTATATAGTTATACGTAAAGTATATAGTAATATATATATATATGTAGAAATATTATATATCGTATATTAAATTATATATAATATATATACTTATATATTACTCGAAGAAGGATTAATAAAGTTAATATAGTTATTATAATATGATGTCATATTATATATATATATATATATAATCAGCGGTAAATGCTGAACGAAAATGTTTGAGTCATGAGGAGTTTATCCGCTATAACACAAATATATGTATTAATAATATATAGAATTATAATTATATTATATATATATATACTATATATATATATATAGTATTTATATATATACAGATATAATTATTATATTTATAATAGTATTATATTATATATAGATATTATATTATATATGTTAATATTATAATAATACGCGCAGTAATCCCAAAACGGAGACTTAACATATTTGAAAATGATTGAAAATGTTTCGGGTAGGAATACTTCTTCCCATTTTCCCAAGCCTAGACACATACAGTATAATGATAAAATTTTAAACAAAAAATATTATATACAAGATTAATAATAATTAAATTATTAAAGTTATAAATACAATAAAATCAATGATAAAATTAATCATTCAATATTATGTAGTAAAGAGTTCTTGATTTAAAAACAATCTATTCACTTCAAGTATTAAAAGGCTGTTAAAATTTAGATTTTCATTTAAGTCGGTTTTTAGATGCCAATTATACAAGGGATTCTAACCAATGAAGATCGGGTCCTTCAGTTTTGGACAATATTCCAAATTAGTATCTTGTATGATGGTGGCCTTCAGAGAATGAGCATTTATAGCGGAATAGGGAGGATGATGTAAGTGATGGTCTAGAACTCTAGACTCTAGAACTCTCTAAATGAAATACCTTTATTGTCAGCAATACAGGTTAGAAAGGCTTCGTAATTGTTTTCTATGTAGTGGCTCGCAGCCACCGTCAATTTATGATAATCATAACTGAGATGAGCATAAAGGTAATGGGAGTTATATAAAATTTAAAAAGTTAGTCACAAAAGTTATAGTAAAATCTCTATATCTAAATTTAAACCATTTTGGAAAAATTGCTGGGCAACTTACGTCAATTTTTCGACGAAGTTTCTAAACTCAATTCTCCCACGAAAAAGGCAAACCCATAGTACAAAAATATTTTGGAGCTGTTAATTAGCTGAAATTGTCTTTAAATTTTGCTGAAAGTAGTTTTCGAAAATTGCTGAGTCAAATATAAATTCTGGAACCCATCTCTTCAAGAAATAATGTTTGCAGAAACAAGTTCTTGTGTAAATTAACGATAGATGAAATTTAATCCCTTGTCACAAAAGAGTTTAATAAAGTTTTGATGTTTTAAAAATACGAGGAATGAAGGAATAAAATTTTTGTCGTCAATCCAGTAAAAGTAGATTTTTCTTGAGCACTGGTGAAAATATTGTTGTCATCCTTGATTATATCGATATCGGAAGAATGCTCAAAGAAGTCATTATTGTCTAACAGGTCACAGGTGAATTTCTATATTTGGGTCGTTTAGAGTTACGATATTGCAAACTGTATCAACATGATGCGTTTCAGAACTTAAAAAGAAGAAAGGAGTCGGCCACATTACCTCCTATAAAAAATCTGGTTTGAAATCTTACCTGGACATTCATTTGAGCCAAATTTTTTTCGATACTAAAATACATGAGATGTACTAAGAGTTGGACCTAAGACTGCCCTAGGCAACACCATCAACTGTTTATATTATTATACCATTAACCATGGAAATATATATCTTTTGATCGGAAATCTGATAGTAACTCCTGAGAAGCTTTATGTCCTTGCTAGACATTATTTGTAGATAGTGAATCTCTGAACACATATGAATTTAAATATAAGTTTCCAAAGTTTTCATTCTTAATGGCACGTTAGTAAACATAATTTGAAGATCTAAAAGCTTTGCCATATAAATAAGATATTGGCAGTTTGGGAAAGTTACTATTTCATTGACGAAGAAAAAAAGGAACTATTAAAATATCAGTTGGATCGTTAAATTGTTTAATATTGCAACGAAAAAATTTTGTAGGTTGTAAATTAAACGAGTGCCAAGAGCAGATACGATAGTGAGAGCGAGACCGAGGCACGTCAGGGATTTATGTACTTTTGAGTAAAAACAGCTCCTGGTTTAGCACTCGAGGAATATAGAGTGAGAAAGTTACTTATCATCAATTTTGTTAGAGAATTTTAATTTCCTTAGCAATCTATTTAATTTATCTTTAATGAAAATGATTTTTGGCAATTATTCGGCTAATGACTTTAAAGTTTGTTTCGTAACAGATGGTATAATTTTATACACTTTATCAATGGTAATAGCCCATTTTTATCCCAGGATCACGATCGCCAACTCCTTTGTTACTGGTTAGTAATTAATTATATCTTTGTTATTGATAAAAGTCCCTTTTCTTAAATTTTAAAATCTTATTCAGAAAGCTAACATGAACAGACTTCTTAGGGTTAAATTTGCGAAAGGTTGTGAAACCTGTAATTCTTAATGTCGATTTAATAATAGTATTTCTGATTTCTTTCCGAAAATTGATATACATTAGAGATCCATATAAACTTACTTAAAGTTCTCAAAATGAAGTATAATATTGCAAAAGTTAATTATGCTGAGGGGATAACTTCAAATTTAACTTTGGCGAAGGAGTTTGGTACTTAGTACGTTCGCTAAATTGAAAGGAACTGTAATTAAGAATTACTGAATTTTTATGGGAATAATCATCGTGTTTCCTTACGTGAAGGACAGCCAGAAATTCCTAAAGATAAGTTTTTTATCGTGTACTTTCTTAATAGTAGAAGTGCCGTCTATGGTTCTAGATCAAATACGATTAGCAAATATGAAGTCAAGGCAAGAAAGAGTTAGTTTTAGTCATCAGAAAATTCCTAAACATTTTCTGTGATTACAGTTTTAATCATTTCTCTTATTATTTTATATAATATATAGTATATACTATTATAATAACCTTACTGTTTAATGTTTAATCTAAGGCTTATACTTATATATATATAGTATATAAATATATATTATACATAAGTCATATCATATATATATATATATATACATCACACAATATATTATCTAATATATATATATTTAGTATATATAATATATATATATTATAGTATGATAATACTTAATATATGATATACTATATATTATATATATAGTATATATAAGGATAACTTATATTATATATTAATATACTATATAGTATATATATATTAATGTATTATTTTATGGATATTATATATATAATATAATATTATATTATATAATTATATTATATATATATATAATAGTAGATATTATATTATTAGTTACTATATAATAATATCTCTATATATATAGTGTATATATATAATATTATTTCTATTATACGTCTATATATATATATATATAACAGTTATAATAGTATATATATTTATATTACGTACCTTCCAACATTTACTACATGAAGCGATATAATTATATAAATATCATATATATATATATATTATATAGAATAGATATATATCTATTATAAGATAATTATATGAATATAATATATATTATTAATATATTATATATATATATATATTTATATATATTATTGTGTAATTGAAAATACCAAAGCTAACTTGCAAATCTGATATAGATACCCATAATTACCCAACGGATCCTTGCAACCGAATGAAACTCTAGGTGAGCAAACGTATATTATTCGCGTAATAAAGTTGTTAGGGGCTTTTTCACTTGTTTTAAGTTTTTCTAAATAATATTCTGTTAATTAAACTACTATAGTATAATAGTATATAATATATATATATAGTTATATATACGATAATATATATATTTATAATTAGTATAATATATATAGTCTGATTATATACTATATATATACATAGTATAGATAATATATATATATATATACTATAGTAGTATAGTAGTATACTATTATATTACTTATTATTATATTATATATATTATAATATATCCTTATAATATATATTAGCTATTTAGAAATCTTATATATAAAAAAATTAATTATATATTAATATATAATATATATATACTATATATTGATTTGGTATCGTGTAGTATATATATATAATATATATATATATATTAATAAATATATATACTATAGGATAAATATAATATATAAATAATAATATTATATTTAATTATATATATATATATAATCAATATAATATAGACTATATATATATATATTATATATTATATTATAGTAGTATTATTATATTGTATCTTTATATTATATATATATTATCTATATTAATAATATTATAAATATAATATACTTATATTTATACTATAAATATTACCTATATATAAATATAATATAGTTATAGTAATTATATATATATCTTTTATAAGAGTATATATATATATATATATAATGCTAAATTCTCAAACGTTACTGTGAGAACTCCGATTCGGTTACCTAACTTACCCTAAACTCCTAACCTACCTAACCTTACCTAAAAGTATCCTACCTAACCTAACCTAACCTAACCTAACCTAAAAAAAACCTTACAAACCTTAAAATATTTAAACATTTTAGACAAAAAAAACCTTAAAAAAATGAAATTAAAAGATAAACCTAGACTTAACCTAATATTAATTTTCATTATCTAATATACCAGTTTGTGATCAAGAAACGTAGGAGGTTCAGGTTTTGTATCTGCTAGCCTTGTGAGGTGTTATGACTATCCTTCTAGCTGAGTCGCTCAGTAAAGTGTCCTCATACAATATTTGCCTCTTAATTATATTATATTATAATATATATATACATATATATATTATTATATTTTTATTTACCTTTTTATTTTTAAACGTTTATTAGATATATAACATTAATAATAGTAGATACCTCTATATATATATACGAACTTCTAGTATGATTACATGGTAAATTTTTCATTCTTAGACAATTTGTTTTAAAAGCAGATACTTTCTCGAACCATACAGTGATTACAACCATATACTTCTCCTTTTAATGCATACATGCATTTCACTACTTCATTTATGAAGCTCATTTGCATTAATAATTTTTTTGAAAATTATTTAAATAAAAAAAAGGCTAAGCTTGAAACGTTCCATCTAAATATAGATTGCTCTATACAGAAAAAAAAATCATAGCTCTTTCCTGATTGTTCCTAATTCAAATTCATTAAAATCACGACAATTGAACAGAATGTTTTACAGAAAGACCGGAATGCATTCTCTCTAAGTCGCTCAAGTAAACATGCAGTTGTTATGTTCTTCAAGCTTTTAGATGTTTGTTTTCGCCGGTGAGTATTACATGCGCGGAATCACCGGTTTTACCGCGCATACTGCTTCCTCAGAAAGGCAGGCTCTGCGAGTACGCAATTGTGCTGCGTGTATTTGAACATAGCAAAAGTTATGTCAACGTTGGCTGCTCGCGAGAATGAAAGTATTAATAAATACATTTTAATTTATTGTTATAGAAGTGTTAAAGAAGAATAAATTCAATCGACGTCTTTATTCATTAAAATCACAGCTATGATTAACAAATCAAATTACTTTTTTATATTTATTTTTCCTTTAAGCAGGCGGCGCATGCTAAGCAAATTAGGATTTCTTCTCTGATATTGTATACTATATTATATATATATATATATATATATATATATTACATTATAATATATATAATATATTATAATATATATTATATATATATATATATTCTACACTCATATCATACATATATGATCAGAGGGCGACTCTCCTACGACTCGCTGTCTCGCTCCGGCTCAGCAAGAGTTAACAGTTATAGAAAACGATCGATTTTTTAAAAATTCATAATGTTACGAGAATTAAAAATTTTCTTATTTTTTGCGAAAAATTGTCCAATTTAAATGAAATTATTTCTACAATAATAGATTATAAAAAAAATTATGGCAAATGAAACGAAATTAGGAAAGAATAACCGCTGGTTAAATAACCTTTTTACACCATTAAAATGCGCCGTCCGGCTCCAAATCGGAATGGCGGAGATGGTGTTCTGGAATTTTAGAAAGTATAATTTGTTTATAAATCTCCTATGGTTTATAAAAAACTATGTTAATACTAGTAAAGTAATAAATAAGAATATTTATACTCTTCAAGAATATTTAATTTAAAACAAATAAAATAATAAAGAAATTTCTAAAATATACCTTAGAATAATAGAAGAAAAAAGAATAACTTGAAATTTATATTATAGTCAACCATGCAAACACCTATAGATATAACCGTTTTAGATGAAGAGAAATTTACAATAGGAATAACTTATTCATTATATATAAATACTATATATATATATATATAATAAATTATATATATTATATATATATATCTAAGCGAACCTATAAATACCTAGGAGTCTTAGTATATATATATACTAAAGAAGAAAATGATAGCTATATAAGGTTTATATAATATATTATATAATATACTATATTATACTTATTATATTATATATATAATATTATATATATATTATCTATTATAGCAATATATATTATTTTATATTATATTATATATATATATATAATTATTATATATATATATATATATATAGATATTTTATAGGCAGAATATATAACTGATAGCTCCTATATATATATACTATATATATAGAGATGAGAGAGTGCAGAAGAGGAGAGAGAAACGAGAGATGAGAGAGAGAGTGATGAAGACTAAAAGAAAAGATTAGCAATACAGGAAGAGAAGTATAAACAGAAAGAGGAGGCAGAGAAGAGAGAGAAGCAGAAGAGACTGGAGAGAGAGAAGAGAGAGAGACAGAAGAAGAAGAGAGAGAGCACGAGTACTAAAAATTTAACGGAAGTCGGCACTGACTATTATATGATATTTATCACTCAATAGCTAAAATTAGCTATATATATATATATATATATATATATATTATATATTAGTATAATATATTATAACTACTTTCTATTTATATTATTAGATAATAATATATAATATAATATATATTATCTCCACAACATATATATATATTTATATATTATACCATAAACCTACATAGTAAATTTTATCACGTCATATTACTCATATATATTAATTATAATATACCTAATATAATATACATATATAGATATAACCCCTATAATATCGGTATATATATATATTAATAATTATATATATATATTTATAACATATAATTATACTAATATATTTGTTTATACTCTAATACATATATATAGATATTATATTACCTTACTTATATATATATTAATAATATTTACAGAGTACTATATATATGTTATATTATATATATATATATATATATAACTATTACTAATACTATATATCGCATATATTTTATTATATATATTCATATATATTATATATATATATTTATATAATTTATATCACTATAGATTCAATAATATATATATATTATATATATATCTATATTATTAATATAGATTCCTAAATATATATATATATCACTTACTATATTGGGTGTGTAATACAGTATATAGTATTATATATATATATATATATATATATATAGTTCGTGCCCGTCGTGAGAGGATGTATTGACTGTTTGGTCTGACCTGTGTTATTTTTTTTTAATTAAATCAGTTTTAAGATTAATGCAGCTAACTCTTCCTCTGAAAAGAAATATTCCATATCCACAAAATATTGAAAATATGTTTTGAAGAATTATATAAAGTAAATGCAATTGAACTCCTAGATTAATACATGAAGAAGCTTAGCGATAAAGATCTTTTCAATCTATAACGTTAAAAAGCTTGCAAAGCTGAAGATGTTGAAGAGACACATTTTGTTAAAAAAAAATTCATTAAAGGAATTAGGTGAAATTTTTGAGAATTTTGAAATTTTAAAAGTAGAGATATCAATCCGGATATGAACAGTATCAGCAAAGTTTACTGCAATCTTGAAGTAGACGTGCTGTAATCTCGCGATATGAACAAGTAGTTCAGCAAAGTTTACTGCAATCTTGAAGTAGTCGTGCTGTAATATCGCGAAATTTACAACAAAAGAAAAAAAGAAAGAAGGCTTACCATATGGTTTTCCTACATAAAGTAAGTATTTCTTTAATTTTGTATGTAAAATAAAAATTAATTTCTTTCTTATATTTTGGATAGCAATAAAAAGAAATTAAAATAAAACCTGAAACAAATTTCATTATTCATGTTTCTTTTTCAAACTTCAAGTATCCACTTGGTATTATTTTATCCGTTTTCTCTTTACTAATGAATTTCTTAAACAAAGGTCGAATTTAAACTTGTCTAAACGGTACTTTTTTGAAGATGATTTTCATAAAAAAAATGTTCATATGGTGCCTTTTTGAACAGTATGTCAAAATAATGTTTCAATAATCTGTCACCAGTTTGTTGTTTGAACAATCTTGTCTGCATTTTCAAAGAGAATCTATAATGAAGTCAAAAGCAGACAGAAGAAAATTAATTTAACCATTGTATCCATACTTTTGTGAGAAGTTTTAAAAAGATCTGCAAAAACCCCAAAAGATATCCAATCATTTTTGACAAGTTTAAAAATGTCAATCTTTAGTTCAGTTCTACATATAGTTTACTTCAATAAAACGTGAGAAAACAGTATTAAACAGTCTGTTTAGGACAAAGATTGTGAGGCTAGAGAGAGAGCTTCCCCACACCTTCGCACAAGCTAATCAATGAGCGCAAAGCCTACAGGCAAGTAGAGAAAAGTATGACAAAAAAACAGTCACATAAGACAGAGACGAAGCAAGACTTAAAAAAAGAAAAAAGAAACGCAAGGATTCAAAAGTTGCAAGTATTGGAGCGAGATTCGCCGGAAATACGATACACATTAGACACGTGCTGCCATTTTTAGTAACTGCAGAAGCTAACAAGAGAGCAGCACAAAATAAACATACTTTCCAGATGAAATTAATAAACATCTGAAATTAAGGAAGGCTCGGCAAGTATGGGAAGGAAATAAGGTCTCTATCGTAATGGTCTAAAGTTGAAAAACTAATGGCACACAAGTAATTGAGGGCATACGAGAATCATTCGGCTTAGCGAAAAAGTTTACAATTACAGCAAATACTGCATACAAGAGAAAAAGGAGGCAATTATATATATAAGTGAGAAGAGCAGAAATAATAATTACTTTGCAAGAATATACAAGAGCCGTGATAAGAGAACCAGAAAAAGTGTGTATTATTATTTAGGGAGAAAAGATGTGAATTCACGTATCTCGAAGGAATAAATTTTGCGCAAAATTCCGGTGTGAAACTGATAAGAATAAACGCGTTATGAGCGTTGAGAGATTGCAGACAATTTCTAAAGAATGTACATCTCATTGTGACTGAATAAGAAGAGAACTAAAATATGAGTCAAATAATACATTACTATTATTTATCCAGCTTAGAGGAAGAAGAAGGAGACTATGTTAGACACATCGTGAAGAAGAATATATCACATCAGTCTGCATTTCTGCCACTCTCTCATCCGAGAAACCCTCCTACCAAAACATAATCATATTATCTAGTCTTATGTGGAATAAAATATAAAAAAAAGTAACATCTGACATTAAAATTTTTTCAATATCTCCAAGAGACATTAAGAATGACAAAAAAAAACTTTCACTCGTTAGTGGAAATATAGCGCAAAACGTCCTGATGCAGAAGATATTTGAAAAGACAAAAGTCGGAACTAGAGAATAATAAGTTTTAGAAGGAGATCGAGGAAGCAAACGCAAATTTAACCCAGTTATATGGAGAAAACGAATACATTGAGGAAAGAAGTAAGTAAAATCACGTTAGAGGTTCATCAATAAGATAACACAAAGAACTTTCAACCACAATTTGAAATAAATAAAAATAAGAGAAGATAATAAAAAAAAAAAATTCAAACAACTGCTCCAAGGATAATTATTCATGATATCAGAAAATGATATAATGCGAATCTATTTTATTTATCACGATTGTCTAGTAAAGATAAGAGAAACCAAATAATTAGTGCTTTTGAACATGAATCACGCAAAAATAGATAATTTCTGAGAAGGATAGAAAGAAGAATGAGAATGATGTTCAATAATTTACGGGAATTCTCTAAACAGATTCGAAAGAATTAAGGAAATAATATATAGAAATTAAGCGATATAAAAAGAACCCAGAAAATACCTCTAACTTCTACAGGGTAAGAAATTGACAAGAAAGACATTACGTATCAGAAGATAATAATTTATGACACCAATACGACAATATACTAATAGTTCACAAACAACAGCACTATTCATCTGAGTAAAATAAAGGAGCAATCACTCACAGAGAAAAACATAGCAAACAGTAGAAACATTAGATAATTAGCTAATGGGAACTCCAAGCACGAAAGAGCTTCGATATCAAAGGCGATATTGAGATATAGAAGTATCCAGGAAGTAAGAGATAGATATGTAGAACTAAGATTGTTTCAGAGATGGAAATATAGAATACTAATGTCGGCGAGAAGTGTTGCAAAAACCAGACTGCTGCACCAGAAAATTAATAAAGGTACGCACAGTTATCTTGAACATAATACTCCCCACTCAATAGCGTCTAGGCCTGTCACCACTCCGCATTGCGATACATGATGGATATTACAGTACGTGGAGACCTATGAGGAATCGAGGCAAGATATTTCTCATGTCGAAATGCGCTCTCACTCAGAAACATCCATTTGGCTTAATTTTATCTTATATTTGAAGATTATTCAGAGAATAGGCCTAAAATGTATCGAGATGATGCGCTTCATAAGTCTAAGTTGGAATAACATGAAAGAAAGGGGTAAGTAGAGGGAATAGCCACAAAGTTAAACAATAAGTTCAACAACCCACATCCAAGTGAGAAGCCGGAGAGTACGCTAACGAAAGATGCACCTCTGACGAAGGAAGGATGCAGCGAAATTAGTACATCGAACGCTAGTTGGCAACCCTGAATGACAGTAAGCAAATGAACAAATACAATCAATTTCACGTGGAAAAACATATGCTAGTAAATTGCAAGACGAGAAATGGAAGTTAAACAATATAAATGAAGGAAATTACTGACATAAAATATTAGTTCTATAGAAGGTTAGCTGAAGATTAGTGACAGAGAAGTAAAATAGAAACAGAAAAAGAAAATAGCAGAAAATAGACAGAAAAGAGCGAATGAACAAATATGAGAGAATTAAAAAAGTAAACCAGAATAACAATGATGATCGGAAATTATAAGGAAAACTCCATGAAATAAAAACTAACAATAATTGACACAAGAGAATTACTTTGATAGGACGGCTTGTGGACAGCTATTATTGGTAGTTGGTAGACTGATGGCAATTATCTTCTCACATTCGGTACTGTTAACACAACGAGTGCTAATAAGCTCTTTTCGCTAGGCCTCGATAATTAGTATCATGTCACCACAGTATGTCTATATATCATTAAATATCATATATACTAATAGAGTATAATATTAATTATATAATATATTATAATAATATATATATATAACTATTCATTATACTATACTATAATATAGTATATATATCTAATCTATAATCCTAGCAACGTTATACCTATACATTTTCGAAGCATATGAATCAATCTCTGTGATTAATAGGAATATTACTATAATTATTTAGTGAGGTCAAATCTTTAATAATATTTATATATTGTGTTTTTTATAATTATATTATATATATAAATATTATCTGAATAAAATATTAATAATATAATATATAAGTATAATTGATATTAATATTAAATAGAATTAGAAATTTCCAAATTTGTTTGGTTATTGGACACATTTTCATATTAATAACTAATAGCATAAGAATATATTAAAAATAAAATGAATACCTATATTAAATAAGAAATAATATTAATAGACATCTTAAACCCTTGCGGACATACTCGCCGAGCGGCTGCATAGAGAAGAGACGGAATCAGAGCAACATTGTTATTGTTAAATCAACATAGGATATGTAATTCTGACCACTCGCCTTCTTCGTCAAAAGATAACTGACGATTGAACGGGTAAGCATGTACACTATTTATGTGTAGTGCTTGCGACGCGTCGCACTGCAGGTACGCGAACCGATTGTGAGTTAAGCTCAATCGGATATAACCTGCTGTTATTGCATGCCGCCATGTGGTACGCATTCAACGTGTCGGAAGCACACCGTGCAACCTTTAACTTGCCTGATTGTTGCAGTACAGTGTAGGACACTCGATCTCACGAATGGGAGATCAACTTAGCACTCTCGCGAGTTAACCGACCATGAATAATGTGTAGCAGTGCGGCTCGAGCGGAAACTGACGCGAAAGGAGGCAGACACAGCTAATGTATCCAGGGAACGGTATTGCCACACAGATATAGAACCACCACCCACCCACGAATAGTGCATCGAGCCGTATGCACACAGCGCTTTCGAGATGAAAGATAGGACCCTTCGTCGCCCGGCGACTGCAATTGGTGAAGACTCGGATGAACGTAATACGCAGGGACTGCCGTGCGTCTTGTGAAGAAAGAGGTTGCGATTGATAGAAGTGCCGCAACGACCCCGTCGACCTGCACACGGTCCAGAGATGCCCATTGTTCATGGTTTCAATCATGTCATCTGTCGGTGATCGAGTCTTGAGCAAGCGATTGCCAAAGGATCCTAAGTACTCGATCATATACACCCATTAGAAATCAAGGACTTGGTCCTCACACGACTTCGCATCACTAAGCTGTATTTTGCCATTCTCTGCCGTGTGTTTGGTCGAGACGACGTAAGCGAAGTCGCGATGTAATGCCTTGACTCTTTGGTCCTTGCACCATGTTCTTGATTTACCAATGAGGCGCTCGTGAAACATTCACACAGTCCGAGTATAACTGTGCCACAAGGCTCAGAAAGAACAGCTCACGTCCACTATTTGTTTGTCAACGAGGGACACATCGCACGGCTAATGGTCATCATAGGCTTCACAGGCGAAATTTAGCCGTTAAAACATCTGGGGTTGCATATTCTTGAGGGATTATCTGCTGGACCTGTCTATCACTTCCACAATGATTTTGAATTGGACCTGCGGTACCTGCACGACTATGTTCGCAGAACACGCTTCCGCAGCTCATGCTACGAACATGACTGCCCTTGCGATCCCGCCGAAACCTTGTGTTCGAACATCTATGGCCGCTCCAGCGCCACTTAGCCACCTCAAGTTACGGTCGCATCTGAAAGCAGGAGTCTACACTGACATAATGGATATGACGAGAGGGGGCCGTTGCGTGCCTGAAGATCGCCGCTCACGCCTGTCCGTAGATATTTTCTAGTTGGGACTGTGAAGAGCGTGATTCGTGTACTTAACCAGTCAACACCTATAAAGGAGGAACTGATTTCAAGCAAATCAGATTCACTCGCTGTTTGATCTAATTCAGAGCACGTGAGGCATGCTCCGGTAGAGTCCCGACAGGCATGGGCATGGCGATGTAAATGAATTGGTAATCAGTGGTTAGCAGTGCAGACACACTTGAACACCTCCTGTAAGATTTCTCCCTTGAAAATGATTTCATAAGAAGCTACTATTGTCTTTACAACATCGCGTCAAAACCTACGTTGTTTAACAAATATCACTGTATATAGTCTATCAACGCCCTCGGGAAGTACATCAGTTATGTACGCACACGCACCACTATAAATACATTAGGAGATGACTCAAAATCTCGGTTCACGAATAGTAAACTGACGAGCTCAAACACACATCCAACGCGTGGCTTTATCTACAACTTGTGCATCCCTATCAGTGAGGAAACGGAAGCGGTCAATACACCATCGCTATAATTTACAAATAAATCGCTCAGATCAGCTGCCATCTGACGAGTTTCAGCAGAGGTTCTTAGAATCACCACCTTGGGATAAGAAGTATATAGTAATATACGTAGAGTCGCGTTATACTATTATATATATATAATACTATATAGAGAGGTTATATATCAATCTTATTATTAATATAATTATATAGTAAATATAATATATATATATAATACCACACCACCCATTTTACGTATAATTATATATTATATATTTATATAATGAAGATATAATAATATATAATGAATATTAGAATTATCTAGAGTTTAGATGTGTTTAGATAGTTTGGTGGTCTCTATTGAGGCCACTTGTCACTGCACCCACTTGGATCTTTTGTTGTGAACGCACCTTGATATTATTAAAATTCCTGATTACACCGATAATTTTCCGCGATGCAGGATTTCAGAGATTGTTCCAGGAGAGAAGTTTTGATATTCGACCATCCTTCTGCCAATACAATATATACTTAGGGCCAGCTTAAAGCTTCGCAATATACATAGAATAGATGAATTCTGCACGTTCTACTGATTCAAAGGCAGTATTCGGCATGAATCAATTCAACTTTTCCCATTATTCTATAAGGTGATATATTGAACTGGCCCATGTCCGTCAGAATAATCCAGTCAAAAGTCGAAGATCAGATGCTAACTACAGAGCAAACGCAACCTTCCTTTGACCTTTACTCAGAAGAAGATCAAATACAGAGGTCTTTAGCTATGTCTGAACAAGGGATGCTGTCCAGTATTTTGGTCATTCTTTGTAGTTCCTAATTGTAATGTCAGAAGAATTCCTTAATGGGCCTTAGAAGTGCCATACAGACGTCCGAGAATCAAGATATAGATAAGAATAATATGGCTCCTTCCTTTAAAGCGAAAGCAATCAGCCTCATCATTGCGTGGATACACCTGTGAATGCCCCCCGGGCACCATACATCAGATAACTTTGTTGCGTTGAGCACATTGCTGTAGGATACGTTGGCATTCCCAACTGCACCTGCAGTTGGTACGACCAGTCCCGCGCCAGTCCCCACCATCTATCACCGATCCATCAGTGTATGAAGAGAGCTTATCGAGTTAATATATTATATATATATATATATATATATACATTAAATATAGATATATATATATATGTATATATATAATTATATATATATAAATATTATATATATATATATATAATATATATATATTTAGATATAATATGTTTTCGTTCTTACGTCGACGCGTAAATTTAGTGACACCCCTCTTGGATGAACAGGTAATCTTCGCGCTCGTCTTCCCATTCCTCCTCGATTGTCTGTGCAATAAATACGAGGTGAACTCTCTATGGGAGTAGCGACATGGCTAGCGCCGCAGTAACGACACTTTTTTTCCTGCTAATGTAAGATCTCTCTCCACTCTTTGGGACGGTTTTCTGTGGATTTTCATCGTCTCAAATTCTTTCATAAAGTTTCTAATTATTGACCTTTGCCTTGTGTCTTCCCTATTACCCAGAGTTCGTGATCTAGTCTCTGCAAGGTTTATCTTTTTTATATCCCTTCAACTCCTGGTTTCCTCAGCTTCAACATTGATAGTAAAATACATTGAATTGTTTGATCAACTCGCTTATCTCGAACTGCACTTAAATTTTCATCACATTTTAATTGTACCAATTGCCCTACTTCTATTACTTCTTTAAATTTGTTACAAAGCTAAAAAACTTCTTCAGGTCCTTATTACTGTCCTTTTAGCTAAATTAATTTCTGCCTCTTTCTCTTTGCGCTTATCTTCATTTGAACTGTTAAGTTCAATTTCTATTTTTGGCTTGTTATTTTTCTAAATCATCTTCTCTCATTACTAGCCCTGAATATTTTTAAACATCTACGCTTTTCATTGATTTTCTCTTATTCTTTCGGGATATGATCCCTCCAAAGACAGGTTATCTTCTTTTTGCGCACGGGCTTTTCCTAAATGGGTTTATCTTTAAACTTGTGAACAAAACTGATTGTTTTCTTATCAAGGAGGATATTTTACCCCTTACTTGAGGTACAACAGTTCTCTGGGGACTTTAAAGCTCTTTATTTCCACTCAGTTTATGCTAAACTGTCTTCAAATTAGGGTATATAACATTTTTGCCCTAATTTCGGTGGTATGTTTATATTAGATATTTCTCGGGCTTATTAATATTGTTTTGCCAATTTGGCCCAGATATCATCATTCATCTTAAATGGGGATAGATCTTATATGGTGTCATGGTCCACTCCTGAAATTCTCCTCAATGCTCCTTTTACTTCATCCCAGCTTTACTACTTATTATCCTCATTGTTAACGTTTTAATATTAGTGTTCCTTAAACAGTATGCATTTGCTGTTCCATGTAGCGCGTCTATGACCTTTATATGAGGCTTCAAAAAGTTGTCTCCTAGTATACAAATTTTATAAATTCAGAACTTTGACTCACTGTTCCATTATATAGACAAGGTTAATACCCATCTTATTGAACTCGCTGGGATAAAAGTTGACTCCAGTGCTCGTATATGAACTAATACCTTTTAGCTTAGTTTGTGACATGCTGTCTGATTTCTTTACACCATTTCCACTTCGTAATTCTATATAGCGTGTTGGCCAGTGCGGGAGGCTCCTATAAAAATGCCCCTAATTTCTAGTCGCGCACTGGAACTCGTAAGTGGCCGTTTACTTATGAAAGGCTTTGTCTTACTAGGGCTAATATTTTTCCCATAGCTTGTTACCTGGAATTCCTCTCGGTGTCATTTGGCTGGGCGCCGGTTAATTGTAGACATTTTTTTTTCCTCTTGGTGTCCAAGCGTTCCGTGCCGAATTTTGAAAAAAATTACCCGGCTCAGGATTTAACCGGAAATATACTTTCCTCTTTTTTAAACACTTTTTTAAATATTGTGGCGCCTGGGAAATTTTGGTGGGTTAGAAGTTAAACAATAACTCTGGTGTGGTCATCATCTTATTGAGGCAAGTATTTTTATATAAACGTTTTTCCTTTACAAATATTTCCTTTTGTACTTATTGAAAAATGAAATAATTTTTTTTCTACTGAATTAATGTTTATTCGAGAAAATGATACTGCAGGAAAAGAGAGAAGATGAGGGGGATGAGTTTGTGGCTGTATGGTTAACTTCTATTTTCTAGGTTGGAAATTGGTGAGGCGTCTGTTTCACTGCTTTTCCTTTTATGGCACACTCGTAAGAAGTTAATTCGTAATGCTTTTTTTCCCAAGGATCTTAGAAACTCGATTTTTTGCTGGAGTAAAATAAATTCTAATTTTTCAACTTTAGATTCTTTTCTATAAAACATTGTTGAGTTTTCTTTGTTTTTTCTTTAGCGACTAACTTTGACTCTGCTCTGGTGTCACTCTTCACTTTACATATCAACAGTAGATATCTTTGTGCGGGATCATTGAGTAATTTCTTTTCTTTAGAGCTCCTGATTGATTTTGAGTGGTACTTGGCAAATTCTAAGTTTATTGTAGATAATGCCCGTTTCGATGGTTGACTCATAGCCTGAACCTTCTTCTGTACCGCTACTACTATTATCCCTTTTCCATTTCAGTTTGAATATTTTCTTTCAAGTCATCCAGTTTGTTCTACTCAATTCTCTGGGGATTCTATTAGCTTTCTATTATTAGTATCTTGGGCTGTTACGTAACTGTATTATGATTACCAATATATCTTGTTGCTGTTGTAATATATGTTCCTATTTTTGAGTACCTTTCCTCTTTCGTTTTATTGCATGAAAATTCATAACTCTCTAATCGCCTTCTTCAGCTCTTCTTTATTCTCTGCTGTGATCCTCGAGACGATTCTGAGAGATAATTGCGGATACGCTTCAAACATATTATGTTAGAATATTAGTTCGCATGACCTGTTATAATAGGGTTGATGGTGTGCTCCCTCAGTTTTCTTATAGTTTGGCTGTTAACTCATGAGACATGGTTGTATGCCCAAAACTTCTTAGAATTTTTTTTCAACAGATTTGCCCCATTTATAGCAGTCAAAGCGTTAAATGATTCGATTGTTCTTATATATAACTTGCTCAGATTGATCTTCTCTCTCATTTTAAATTCTTCTAGCAATTTCAAAAAATGTGCTATTCCACCGTGTATTAACATCTTGAATTGGATAAGTGAGCTTGCAAGATGTGGATCCAAGTCTCTTCTAGGGTTGTCTTTTAAATCAGTATGTGATTACAGCTAACAAAAACTGCGAATGATGGAAGTGTGCTACAATACTCTTCTTTTCTTGTTTCTTATTAAATCACACTGTTCTGTGAGAAAATAAGGCATCTTTAACAATAGAATAAATAATCCAATCAGTCTGCAGTAGAATAGTTGTACGTTTCTCAAACATCTGTCTTATATCCTGCTTTAAATTAACGATCTTCGCATCAGCTTATCGAGCTTATAATTAGCTCCATATTCTCGAAAGGATTCAAATTTGAGGGTGGTAGGTATCCGCAAATATTCCGCGAAATTCTCAGGTCGTCCTCCGTAAATTATTCTCAATTTAACTCAGTATTTATTAATTTCCGGTGCATTATGAGAATATTCTGGGGAAATACTTTTCAATTGAGGGTTTCAAGTTACCCACAGATTCCATAGTCCCTTTTCTCCAAAACTCGCTTTTTGGTAAGGCAGCGCATGCCGTATAAAAGACAGTAATTATTGAAGTCTGTATTCAAATGAAGTAGCCACTCGTTTTCCATTTTTTGTACTATTCTCGCTCGGAGATGAAACATTATATCAGATCAGCCTTAGATAACCTTCTTGAATTGACTGCTGCATCTCAATTTCTTTAATGCTATGAAGTTGTGTCGATGGCTAATTCATTTTTTCGTCTTTACTTTACAATTATACTTTTCTTTACATTTACTAGGTTATAAGATATTTTTTCTCGCGAATATTTGAAGGGTGAGCAATACAGTTGCTTCATGAATCCTCCTTCTGTCTTCTCTTTGAACTCACTAGAATGGTTTTACCGGACACTCCATGTGCAGGTATGAAAAAACTTGCTTTCCATGGTTATTTTCTCGTGATTTTTGAGGCTCACCATTAGAATATTGCCATTAGTCAACTTCTTTATCTGTTCAAGTAGTAGCAGCTCTCCCTGGACCTCTCTCCTCAGAATCGGTGCGGAACTCTCATTTTCACGGGTTTGATGAATCTTAGTTGAATTAATGGTTCTCTTATCTAAACTCAAGATAAATCTATCTTCGATCTCTCCCTCTCGTCAAATTACTATCATAAATCTTTTCGGTAACTTCCAGATATTCCTCGATCGCAATGCATTGTACTCTCTCTCCATTCGTGATTGTTCAGGAAGAGTAGGCGTGTGTTCATCTAAAATATAAGATTTTATGTTGAAGAGTTATATACAATATATTTTTTCTTATCTATTTTTTGGGTATATAGTTTAAAGGAAATGTTTCACCAGAACAGATTCCAGGTCCTGGGCCGCGAATTTATTTTTTGTGATTCGGCTAAATTCCCATGCTAGGTCCGGCCGGAACTGAAAATTTTCAGTTCCCCGGTACACCCCTAATGTCTACCCACACAGATTCATACATCATGATTAGTTTTAATGTCAGTCATTAACACAGATTGAATATGGCTTTTAACATTAAGTTGCGGACACCCGACCACCAGTCCTTTTTCCTTTATGGTTGGCTATAAATTAAAAAGTGAATATCTTGTCTATTTCCATTAATTTCCTGAAGGAGTCTCCAATAGAATCGCTTCATATGTTACCCAAACTTCAGTTATGCAAATAATGTCTAGATTCTCCTTTTTGATATAACCTAATCAGCTCATTCTTTTTTATTCTCAAGGAACATCAATAGCAAATATATATCGAATGTTGGTACGTATGGCATAATCCTTTGCATATTTAGTGATGTGGCTTACATTACATTGTCATTGCGGTCATAGTTGTTTTATTTGAGGCGTGTGGTGTAACTCAATGTTATACTAGGTTCTTTATAATTATCATACAACGCACTATAGATAATTGGAGTGATCTCATTTCTTACTCTTCATAATGTAGTCTCTCTCCAGGAATTTAGGCGCCGCGAGATATTAACCCTTTTATACTGTTACTCTTAGTGGTTTTGATAGATCTTGGTGGCTCCAACTGTTTTACTGAAAGCGAGGAGCTCCACATCCTTTCACCAGGGAGCGTGTCATAGCTAGATATCATCCAATCGTACTGTTTCCATGTAAAAGATCTTTGTCCAGTATATATTCTTACTTCGCACAATATCTATTAACCTAAATAAGTTTCTGGAAAAGCATAATTTCCTAATGCCTTCTCCTTACCCATCAGTAATAATCCCAAGAATATAACATATAGCACCTGTTCTGGTGGGCCACTTAAGCTGTACATCTTCTGAAAATCAATAGCTCAATATTGTATTAATTAAAGCTATCTTTAGGATTTTACTGAATCTAGGTCCCATATAATATATCATTACGTACTTGTACAACCACAACTCATTATTTGATATGGGGACACATGTGAGCAAAAACCAATCTTCTTGGTAACATATCGCGGGTATCCACCAATTTCAGTTCATTCTGACACGCTAGATTGTTGTCCTATACGTAGTTGCCTATTGGGTTGAAAGTCCCATATATGCAGCGGGATATCCAGTCCTATCTCACTAGTCCTGTACTCAATTTTTAGCGCAATGGGTTGCCTTTTCGGTCCTATCCCTTTAGGAGGGTAAACACAGAATATAGACGCGTATGGCCACTTACTGGGATCCCTCCCCCCCATTAGAGAGGCAGATCAAAACCTGAGATACGTTTGCAAGGTCAACAGGCTAACACTTTACTTTCAAGTATGCTTTATCTCTTATTGTTGATTCATAATAACTCCATTTCATCGGCCGTAGGGAGCCTAATATAACTACTACATTTAAGACCATTATCATCATATCCTTATAGTAAAGAGTGTCAAAAAAAGAAGTTGAAGCCATATCACAATGAAACTTGGAAAAAAAGATTATTTAAATTTTTTTCAAAACGACTTGGGGGCATTTGCTCATATAGGCTATACACGGCTCGTAGGTTCAACTCTATCATAATGGGGAAATATCGGCTTGTTCAGTATGCTTTAAGTGTATAGGAAGCCTCATAAGGACACCTTTGCTACTCCATACTCTATACAATTAGATTCCTATCCTATAACATATTACTTCGTTGTTATTTTCAGGTCTCTCAGTTTAAGGCAATCCTCTCTATGGACTTTTTTTGGTATTGAAAGGAAAGATGCTAAAAAGAAAGACATACCATTGGGTATTTTTCAAACAATTTAATATTATTTTTTACACTTAAATGATTTTATGCCATGGAATATATTTGCAAATATTTTTTAGTCCAAATAAGTAATACTGAACATTTTAAAATAATGATATAATTAATAAATTAAATTAACTTTTAAATTTTTTATTAAACTTTGTAAGCATTTTGGTAGTTTTTTTTTTGTTCTTTGTCAGTATATAAGCTCTTCCAGGTTTTTTTTACTGGGCTATTATTTAAGCTCTTTCTCTTAGGCGTTTAGATTGTTACCATGGACTTTACATTCGTGTATAATATTATGTTATAACGCAAAATCAAATCGTTATAATATTGCATCGTTCATTTGGTCTTGAGGGGTATACAAAAGAAGGTGCAGGAAGCTCAAGCTGACTTCATTATTATCAGATTTTACCTCTTAATATACAGGTAAGATACCAGTGGGAAGAATCATTAGAAGTGATGAAATAATCTTTCAAAAGATGGTAATAAAATATTGGTTAGAATTGTATAGAATAAATGTTGTAGAACAATTCAAGAGCTTTAAAATGGTATTAACATGATCCATGTAAGTTATATTCCATATTAACCTCTGGCAACTTTTTTGAAAATTCACCTTTTCAACCAAAATTTGGAGGGTCATATATCATTGAAACCATATGAGCTAGAGACCTGCATCCAACACCAATTACTTTTTTTCAACAAGTTGTATAAGCATTCCAATTTTAAAGAAAATCCGAAAAAGTTATGGGAAATAGGATCATGGGAATATGTTGCATGTTGATATAAATATGGATTTTGATAAAGAGAAAATAGGAGCTAACTATTTATTTGCTTGTCTTTTCAGTTATATTTTTTATACCACTCTTGCAGTTTTCATATGATTAGGCCAGGTGGGTTGTTTGTACCCCTTGCCCTTTATATATATATATATATATATAATATATATTCAGAGATTATATTATATTATAATATATAGAAAATTTAAAGATTCAGTTTTATCTGACATGGTAATTACCCATATATATATATATAATATTAATATATAGTATATATATTATTATATATTTATAATTTAATATTATTATTTAATATATATCATAATATTATATATTATAATATTATATTTATATATATATATTATTATATATATGCGAGAGTGTTTACCTAAATAGATTTGCTTCCAGTACATACTTTTTTTTATTTTTTTTACACACCACAGGTACTGTATACACAATAACGGATTCTATTTACAACTTTAAAAGGGTGTTGACAAAGAAACATAAGCTCCGTAACCCAGGAGAAGCCAAGAGGGATGGCTTCCAAAATTGGTTTCTCATCCATCCATCCTCCAATCATTACCTGGAAGTTGGTGGCCTCTAGCATTGGAATTGGTACCACTTTGGAATTGCCAGCTTATTTTACAACTCCATCTTTCTTTATTAATTTTTTGCAACATTTGAGGTCTTTATATTAGTTTTCAGTGTTGAACACCTCTTTTTTCTTTCTATAGACTTTACATTCTTAAAACTTGGAAATAGCTTGGGGCGATTTGCATAAGCATACACCTACTCTATACATCATGTCCTATCGAGCAAATTTATTATATGCCAAACGGCACAACATAGCAATATGTGTCAACGAATGTCATAGCAACCTAGGGCCGGTAGAGATGTTTGTTATTGGTCTGCTCTAAATTCTGAAAGAGTCTTCTAAATCAATGATATACTATAATCTATAATGAATTTCTTATCTAGTTTACCAGCATTACATGACAATATAAGCTTCTTTTATTTAATCACCTAAGTCTTGCTGCACTATAACTTAATATCTTTATGATTACTTTCGAAGCTAACTAAACATTACTCTTTATCTTTTAAATCTATTTTAAAGACACATTTCACTTTAGCTATTTCCTTTCTCCTCCTATCACGCCTCCTCATCATTCACTCATGCATCCTAAATTGAGATATCTCCACCCACACGCAACCATAGAATGCAAGTGCAAATTTTATTCCTTGAAATGCGCTATCCTTCCATGCCGAGCAGTTCTCATAAATCTTGCTGGCTTCGATGTTGTGCACTCTGCCTGGTAAACTGATTTTGCTCTATACTGTTAAAAACTACCTCTTCCTGCCTAGTTGTATATGGAGCCTCATTGGCTATCCTGCTAAAAACACTGTTTGTGTTTTATACACCTAATAATTACTATTGTTACACCTACCCCCCCCCAAAAAAAAAAAAAAAACTTTTAGAATTTAGAGAATTGAGAGAAGATTTGGAAATGTCTTATTCTTTCAAATATTTGTATACTCTGATCGAGGAGAATGATTTCGTGTACGGTGATTCTTCTCCTTCCTCGCTAATTGGACTTGCCGTGTTGCCATTTTGGTAAATTTTTCCTGTGCCACTAAGACTTACATTTCACGTAGTGATCACATAGCTTTGAATTTCTAGCATCCATAATTGATGTATCCCTCTTGCCAGTCCGATTCGTTTTATAGCAGTTGAAGTTTGGCGACCACCGTATCATTCTTTTGCTCGTATCAATAAGTGGCGTGTTATCTCAGGGTTCTGTTCTTATCAATAATTCGTTATCCTTTTTATAATTTCAAAAAATGACTTTTGTCTATTTGCGTACTTTACGTTTTTCATTTTGTATACAGTCTATATTTCTTCACCAGTACTTCTTCAGTACTTCTTATCTTTTCTTATTTATTAATATTGATTCTGATTCTCCTATCTTATTTTTTAAATTTTGTTCAAGAATCTTAATTATTTCATCCATGGAAGCTATATCATTATCAGATAAGTCTTTCAAACACTAGTTTATTATTTCTATTTTTACCGCATATAACGGCTTTATGCTATAATTTAATTTTGGTTGGTATTTTCCTATGATCTTACTTTATATGGATTATATTGTTTCTCTTACCAAATAAACACTAAGAGTTAGGTGTTCTGTAACATCTTCAGAATTTCTTCACATCACCCCTGTTATTTGTTCTGTGTAGTAGTGTAATTGTCTTTGTACAGAGTATTTATTACAAATTTAGAATGGTTCCACTCACGTAGTCCTTATTGAAAAGATGGGGTCTATGAGCCTTTTGTCTTACTGTCAACTCTTCCATCCTTCACTTACTCTCTCTCCGATCCCTCTCTTGACTATCAAACTCTCCTTACACTATCGCTATTACAGGACACTGATCTTCGGAACTTTTGAATCTTTGAAAATATCGCATGCAACAAACACTTCTTTCCACCCAGTCTTATCCTTTTTCTCTCCAACTCTGACCTCAAACTTAACTGCTAAGCTCATTCTTACCTGTACTCTTCTGATAAAGCCTGGAACTCTATTTTTCCTGTTTCATTGATTTGCACATTTTCAGATGCTGTTTATTGGTTCATTAATCTAAAATAACCAAATGACTGTTCAACTAACACATGAATATAACTAGTAAGGAAGGAAATTAGCAGTAATTCTGTAACAAGATATAGATATTTTCAAAGTTGCCATATGTTCTGCATCACATATTTCATTTGCGAAGAGTAAATGAGTAACAATAACTCGCAATTGTTGAGCAATGATGCCCATATCTATATTTTTATATTTATAACCTATTACAATTAAACAAATATACTTACCATTATAAGTTCCATTCTATCTTTCTTAAACTCGTCATACTACTTACAAAACTTGTTGAGTTTTTTTTTAATATATTCATTTCCGTGTGTGACTTAATGATTTTTTGTCTGCACCAAAATTATCATTTATATGGCAAAAGTGATTGTTCTTTTATAGTGTTTATTAATAAATAGTAATTGTTACTTACTCTTTCTCCTTTTCCATTTTTAAGCTATCCATGAGATTGCCTTTCACAACTAAGCTTTGGCCCACTCCAGGCTTTAGCCAATAGAAATTTTTAGGCAATCATAGCCAAATCTACCACATCTGTTTGCCTTTCCAGTAAGGCATTTAAGTTTTTTATTCACCTATTTGAGCACCACGAAAAAAGTAAGATTTATATGTAGTTTTTTAGGAATTCGTATTTTGTATGAATTACTTTCTTTTCTTTAATGAAAAATCCAAAAGTGTTTTCATCTATTTGTACTATAATAATAAATTGCTTAGTTTCAACAAATTAGATCATAGTATATGTTGTGTGTTTATGTATGTATGTAGGAAGAAATGGTGTTTATATATATTATATATATATAGCTATATATATATATATAATATATATATATAATATATAGAATATATATATATATATATAATATAATATATATATAATTATATATATATTATATATATATATATATGATATAATAATATATATATAAGTATATACGGTATGATATATATATATATATATATATATATATATATATATATATATATATATATAATAATATATATGATATATTATATCATCATATATAATATATATATATAATAATATATAATATAATATAGTAATTACTATATATTTAACATCAGGAGCAGGGTCATTCAATTTCGCGTTTGCAATTTATCTTTTTAGCATTTCCGTTACTGAAATATTTTATCTAATGTGCTAGGGCAGCAATCATAAAACCTAATTTGTAGTTTTAAACTAATAGCTAAAGAAATACAAATAAAAATTAGTAAGTGCCTTATGAAAGGTTAGGTTTTAAAATTTTACTGTGATTCTAATTCACATTTTTATCATTTCAAATATAAGCTGAAAGGTTTGGGTTTAAAATTTTACTGTGATTCTAATTCACATTTTTATCATTTCAAATATAAGCTATCTGTCAAGTTAATTATATATCAAATACAGTATTATAAAATGTTCGTTATAATGTTTGTTTTTTTTCTTATTCTTTCTGTACTGATATGGAAATTGTATGCTACAAATTTATTTTAAATGAAAAAAATATATAAATGATTAAGTCACTTGGTTATTATTTCTATCAAATAAATTAATTAAAAAATATATTACTGTAAATTTAATTTTCATTTGATCATTTCTTGATAATATGTGGTGGTGTTAACTATTTTCTTTGTGGTTGACTATTCTCTATATTATTATTTTTATTATTATTGGTTAGTAGCTCAGTTATAAGTTGGATTGTGTGTCCATATTATATTAGGTGTAAGGATTTATTTTATCTACAAGAATTGTCAAATGGTATTATTGTTTTAGCTTTTAAGTTTCTTTACTTAGTGTTCCTGCCCTTATTGCCATAAATACATGCTATTTTTAGTCAAACAAGTATTTGTTGAATATACGTTGTGATTTGATTTTATTCCTGTCCTACGTTTATATAGAGACAATGCAATAGACTAAGGGAACAGACGCCAACCCAAGAACAAGTTGGGCAGACCCACAACCTTTCACAAAACTATAGAGAGTACCGCAGGACAACAATTCTGTCCAATGCATTATTTTATTAATTCATAAATGATTTGCCTACCCTTGCAAATTCCACAGTAAAAACTAGCAGCTGTTCAGACAACTGACTATCTACATCTCCCAACTAGAATGCTGGTTATGCAAAATAGGATGCTCTCCTTCCCCTACAAAAAAAAAAAAATCCTCAGTCACCTGTACTACATTCACATTAAATGGATAAGAATATAGCATGCCCTCTATGACAACATTCTTCATCGGCAGACTCCTACTCAGGGATTACATATGATACACTTTACATTTACCCTCTATGTAAACATCAAACATCACCTCCAGAGCTATAAAAAAATAAGTTCCCTAAAACATTTACCTGCACCAATTTTGGTAAGCACAGAAAAACTCTCACAGTTGCCTTTAAACAATATATATACACTCCCTCCACAACTACGCCTACCAACATGGGCTCCTGTAATATCTGAATACAATTGCGATAAACAAAAATAATACAAAGCAAGGCATTTATGCAATCACCTTCTGTCTCACCACATCATCAATCATTTATGATCAGAAGCAAAAATACTTTCGATAAGAGACCATCTTGACATCTGGGCACCGACTTCTACAGTAGATCCCTGGCAACAAGAAAAAGAAAAAAATACAGCATTCTCATAGTACTCAAGTATCTTGAACTCATTTTATCCAACACTTCCATGATAAAACACCCACAAATAACTCATCCCTCCTTATTACCATTATCAAAAACATAATTCTTTCCCCGCCCCCTCCCTGCTGGAGTTTTGTATGGAGGAACAGACATGAGACTGACACATCAGAGTCTGACCAGGCTACACTCAGGACTGCACCCTCCCCAGTCCAAGAATACAAATATAACCAAGTCTCAAACCTGATCTGCCCCAGATGCCTATTTCCCTCCCATGAGACTGTAGAACACCTAATTGTAAACTACTCAGCCTTCGCAGTTCAAGAACAGACAAACATTACCAGTGTCAGATATTTCTGGTTCTGGTTAAGTGCTGTAAATAGCTTTGGGCTGCCAACTTCTCTTAGGAGTGATGCGGTAGGGCCACATGAGACTAAGTAATTATCCTCCCTCTCTGATATTCTCAAGAAAATAAATTTGTGAAAAATTCTTTTTAGTTTTTTTTATTTCCTTTATTATTTTTTTATTTATAATAATAATAATAATAATAATAATTTAGAACTACATTTGGTTTTAAATCAAGTAAATAATATAGTTTATTCATATATTTTAAAGAATCAGGGTGATGAAAAAAAGTTTGTCCCATTAACCTATATTCGAACTATATTCTCCATAAAAGCTTTTTTGCACAACTTTCGGTAAATTGGTGTGTTGTTAACATGTGCGCGAAGCCATATTTTACACCATTAGCATTTAGTCACGTACCCCAAGTCGCCAACTTTTCTGGAGGTGTTCAATATATTCTATTCAGGATTAATGTTTTCAATACTTAATTTATTTTTGAAGGTAGTAGTGATGATTAGAGCGTATTAATCAATGGTTAAAAAGTTTATTATATCATCAACTGTCATTTTAACATCATACTAATGTTCTCCTATGGTTGGTACAAAGTTTACTTATTCTTGTTTTCTTTTTTTTGTTACACTTAACGTCGTTAAAGTTTAACATTAATAATTAGTTAGTTTTATTTTTTTTGTTTTTCTGCGAACAGTTAATTAATTATGCAATATTTAATGCGAGGTCTTTAAAACTTTGTCAGTATCATGTTCCTTTTTTTTTTTTTTTTTTTTTTTTTTTTATAAAACATCCATGCCGTAAAACAGTTTTCTTTCTCTTTTTGGTTGTTGATTGAAATGAGAGAAATTTTAATTTTTGTCTAAAATAATATTGCTATGAGTTAGTTTTATCCTTTTGTATTTAAAAACAGCGACAGCTGTATTGTTTACTGTTGTGGTGGGCGACCCTTATTTTCAGCAATTGGGACTTCATTACAGTGGCGGACATTTATCATCGAACATTAAACATGCGGGGTTTAATAAAAAAGCATTACGAATGGACTTTTTTTTACTGTTATTATGGCACTATCTCTACATCTTTGACTTAATGTGCGTTTACCATAATGAGCACCTATAAGACATTTTTCCATTCAATTCCAGCGTTCCAAGACTCAAGGGCGTAATTAATATATTAATTATATATATATATATATATATATTATATACAATTATCATAATATATTATATATAATATATAATTATATACTATAATATACATAGTATATAATATATATATATATATATTTATATTATATATATATATAGATATATATATATATTATGATATTATATATATATATATATATATATTATCCCACTTATCTCTCCCAAACTGGGTTCAATATCAAAAAGCGGTTTTCAATAACTACATGCTTTACTGAGCGATCTTATCTGCAAAATGTGGCTGTCTGAAAAGGTCAGTAAATTACTAGTTATTAAGTATTCATTGCTCAAAGATACAATAATGTTCGATGTTTCCTTTTCTTTTATGATACTTATGCTGCAATCAAGTATTATACAAAATGACCAAAACTTGCCCAAATGCAAGAATATTAATGGCTTTTCACGTTGGTCGATCCGATCCAGTGTTTAACAGAACGCTCTACTATCGTCCTTAGATAGTGAAATCAATATTCACCCAGCTAGCGTAGAATCCTATTCCTAATTGTGTCAATGACGAGAAATTTTCCTTCTTCGTATTCCATTGGAGTCCATTGATTTTCGTTGAGCATATCGCTTAAAAACTATCAGTATCGGTTAAGTAAAGTTGAATTTTCAATTTTATTTATCAGCGTGAGCAACGCGACTAGCGATACCTATTCCACTATCTGAATAAACAAGTGTGGCAAGCGAGTTATAAAAAGAACTTCAAAGATTTGCAAATGACATATTGTGAGTATTATTGGGACAGTAAGCAAGTCAGTGGAAGGCAGCTTGTATTACAATACCTTGTGGTTAATTCGAGATATCACTGCCGCGCACAGAGTGTACAATGCATAAACTTTGTCAGTATGTGAACCATAAATTGCATCCCATCATGACATCACCCCAAACTTAATCACCACCTCTTGAAAACTATACCTACTCCAGCGAAAGCTACCCACCTCCGACTTCCGACCTCTTCCAGTATACACCATTCATCCTCGACTCTCAACTGAATCTCCTAACCCCACCCCTCTCTCATTAAAATCCGACTCCCTCTTGATCTACTCGAACTCCGACCTATCCGACACTCCCCTGACTCTCCAAACAACACTGCCTCCGTAATCACATATATCCAGCTACTATCTCACCTAATGTATCGACATCTACATCCATTTACAATCAGCTATAGTGCTCTCTGGTCCTATGATTCTTTCTGGCTACGAAAGTTTACTTCTCAATATAATTCCCACCTCTTTGTTCACACGCGAGTCATCCATAAGATAATTCGTGTCTTTCGAGGTACTATACTACACGGATCGGCACATTCCGCTCACAAGTAGCCAACTCGTAGATGACTTACTGCAGAACCAATTCCAATACTTATCACGAAAACTTAAACATCCATCAAGAAATTTCTCTGGTGAAGCTGTGACCGACTTTGATACAGTATTCGAGTTTACGAAAAACCTTGGGCTCTCCTGCCATGGTATTTCAGACTGATAAGAACCAAACAGCACGGTCGTTTCCAGTTCGAAATGTTCTCCCATATTTTGGAAGCGCGTCAGTCGGTGTAATCACATAACGAACATAATGGACCAGACGATATAAAGCACCGAGATAGGTCTACAATACTGGTATGTCGAAAGAGTGACGTATATTATTTTCACACTTATATTACGGACAGGTTATCCTCAACTATCGTTTTGTTTTAAGGAAACTGCCTTCATTCGTTCTACACTACTACCTCTCCATACAGCAAAACTACCTCAACAAACTTATAACTCCTACCTGAATTGTTGCTAGAATAATGTGCAGTGCAATTCTTCACTACTCTCTCTCTCAGTCTTTTAATGTCAGGCAAACTTGCTGCAAGACCATCGTTATTGTCATATACACTATCTTCAGAATCCTCTCATACTTTCTAAGAAGTTGGTTTGTAGAAGAAAGTCACTTGCGCCATTTTAAGAGAAGATCTGTTAACACCTCGATTTTAAGATCTGGTCGTTAAATCAAGGAAATATAACACCTATGACAGTCAATGTACTGTGGATGATCAAATCCTCTTGTTTATCGCTTATATTATGATTCTCATACGTTTAATTTTTGATTGTCTTTCAGACAATCGGCCATGAGTTATTTAATGTGTTTATACATATATATATTTGTCACATTATTGTGCAATACACACAGAAATTAAACAGCAATCAAAATATTTTAAATTCAGTAACTAAAAAAATATATATCATGATGTCAATTAAAAAATTACATCCTGTGGATATATCAATAACATTCACTACATTTTTACATATACCTAATTTCAGTTTGCAATCTAAGGTATGTACACTTGAACTCGTGATTTTTACCCAACTCTCGTACTATACAGTCCCAACAAATTAGACCTCCAAGCAAACCGCTATTATTTTCTTCTCATTTGCAAAATAATTTATTTTACTACCTTTCGCTATACTCGATCATACCAACTTTACAATTATTCCATTTAACAGCTACGCAATAACTACTATGAACTCAATATATATGTGATGATGTTTGGAACATCATGATTTCCATCTATAGGACCTTGACTTGAAGTAACTAAGGCTCAAAGTCTTTTAATTCATACTGAATAGAGAATTATTGTTGTTCACACTATAATCTATACCCGCAATAAGATACATCACATAGCGTATTCAACATAGTCACTTAACATCGCTTTTTTTCTCTTGATCATATAATGAAATAGTCTGTGTGCCCCTAATATATAATTGTTTAATATAATATATAATAAAGCGATGAATTCACTCCCTCATCTCTGTGAATACAAAAATAAATCAGATTTTGTAAGATCTTAAATTTTCATAAAGGAATCTAAACTTTATACTTATGCACACAGGATACTAACCATCTACTATAACCCATATAACTAAGTACAAAAATTCTCGCATGACGACTCACTAGTACTAGAAGACAAAACGATATTAGATGCGGGAAGCTTTTTATCTTTTATTAAATACTTACATACCCAGCCGACCATCTTTGATATTGATCTTTAAAATATGGGTGACACAACTCCGCTTGTGCATACAGACCGCGGGGGTACCACAAAAGATATCAACCTATTTACGAACAACAGAGAGTAAAACACAAATTTATAGCTATAAGATTATTCTTCGTATGAGTTTATCACTAAAACCTGTCGGGATACACAGTATATGAAATTTATGCTCACATCATTTAACTATCACTCAAACCATAATACCTTTAACTTAATAAATACCTAACCTATCACACTAATATCCCTATTATCCATCTCCTTTCCCCACATTGGGGTTGAGGTGTGCAGCTACTACCACCTAAGTGAGTTAACATGAAAAGATTACACGTATAAAAGAACATCTGATGAATAATATAAACGTCAAAAAGCAAAAGCCCCCCCTCCCTATACTTACGACTTCTTCATCTATATTATTACCATTAACTTGTTTATTCGGAAAACTGTGAGAGCTGTTTTATATGAAGTCTATTATGCAACCAATACAAACTAGATTGTCATCGGCAAACATTAGAGCATTTACTCATTAACACATATTATATGCTCAAAGACGAATTATCACTACAACAAGCTTATAACTAACACAGCAATAACTCCTATCGCTTCACAATATGTACATATAACGAGTCAGCTCGATCACCTGCCCATACCTAGTATCACAACTTGCTCCAAATCTCAACCACACCGTAACACAAATCCCATTTACCATGTATATAGAGTAACTATATCTCAAATATTACTAATACTTTAACTCATGCACTACCTTACGAGCACTATATATTGCGCATATCATGCTAATTATGTAACTAGATCTTTACTCATCTAAAATTTAATAGTACCTATTACTGCACAAACCTCGAACCGATAGATACTAAGCACCCTCTCCATAACCTCTCCCAACCATAAATGCAAACACCACCCCACAATCCGTAGCACAAACCCCCAACATTATAGTATATTAGCCTGGATTCATATATAATCCATATTCTATCACTTGAATTTCGCTCGATTAGTACAAGTACCACTAACTAATACCCTAAATGAGTTTCTCACCAATACCATAACACTCATAGACAAAACGCAATAACTATTAAAATGCTCTCCTCTCACTAACCTAACTCTAATACCCCATAATAAACATCAATGTACTTAGGCACGTAATATCAATTTTACCTTATGTATATTACCATAACCAAAATATACAAATTAAATAGAGAAAATCAATTTCTACCTCGCACATGTGATAGAAATGTACATATTATAATGCTTTACTATAGGCACTTAACTTCTCGTATCACCATCATTAGCTCCATATAACTTTGTATACAGTCTCTCTTATTAAAACAAAGTCCGTGTGAGAATGAATGAAAAACCAATAGATTAATACACTGACTAGCACCTTCGTCACAGAGTTGCCCTTTCTAATTTTGACGACGATGACCGGAACAGATAAACTCTCACGTAGAGATTACCGAAATACTGCATTTTACCGAGCTCCTCTGTGTATCAATCCCTGCCAACTTCCCGACAACTAATTTTGTCTTCAAACCTTATACCGCTCAGAATCGGCAATTCCGCACCAACTACGTTTACTGCTACCTTGGGAGTGTTAGGTCACTTCTACGGCACGAGATCTCGCCGGACGAAATAAGCGGAACGAATCCCACCGTCTCACGATACCATGTCATCATACCCAATGATACTAATAAAACAAGACATTTGACTGATTGTACTATAAATAATGATATTATAGAGTGCGATATTAGAAATTATACTAATATATACATAAGACTAACAATTACTGTACCATCTGCCCCCTAATTGATACATACTAAATAATATAATATAGAATACATTAATAATATTGAAACACTCAGGTAATGAATGACCAGTTAAGCTTTCTATATAGGCGTCGTTTTTAATATTATTTCCGTAAAGAACGAAAATATCCATATAATATACTACTAATTAACGTAATTCATTAAAGTAAGCTAAATATTTTAGATGTTGTGAAATAAAATTTATGTGTTTCAAAACCAGTTTAACAAATATTTAAATAATTTACAGCTTGTAAATATTTAAATTTATTACTGTTAAATATTATTAATATTAATAAAAATATTTTTTATTAAATAAGTCTACATATACTCTCGACACTTTGATTACGGTTCTCTTATACAAATATCCTCATACTAGAACTTATAATATTATCTTGTTTTACCAATTAATTTGATCTATTAATTAGCCTCGTGAAATATATTTCCAATATCAAACTCAACTAATCATAAACACGCTTACTTACACGTGAAAATCGCTATATTCTCACCATATCATTGCTTATCTCGTCAATTTTCTTAATCTAACAGACCCACTCCCTAACAGTATAAACATTTTAAATAACCTTAACTCAGGACTCCAAATAGATTCAGCATCTTCCGAAATAGGAGCTTGGAGATGGCAACTGCATTCCCCGCCCCTCTAATAATACACTCGTCTCATTGCCACACTGATTATGCTGGAATGACATAGATATATTATAGTATTACCACTTAGGAAAAGCTGAAATTAGGTAAGTGTGAGAAAAAATCATTTTAGACTCACTACGATATGCTATACAGTAACTAAAGCTAATCTTACACAATACTGTGTCCTCTCTTATCGTACGTGTGTTTCAGTATCCCCAGATAGCTACTTTCTAACTGATAGCCGAGCCGATAGTACATAATCAAAGGAGAATGACACAAGCAGTGGATCTCCTCGAATTCGTTACTACTTTAATTAAATATTTGTCTCAATTGTATCCTAGTTCCCACTCAAAAGAACCCCAATCGTCCCCTACCTTATGTTTCTAACGATAAGTCTTGCTCTCAAATTGTGAGACAACTTATCCTTAATTGTAGCCTTACGGCGTTTACTCTATTCTATTACACGTCAGTTTCTAAATATTTTACGTGCCAAAGCTTACACAGAGTGGAATATTACATTCTGTAACCCTCTCAGCGTTAGCTATGGTACCGATTCTACACGATGAAACAGGTCCTAAGTCTATAAGTACTCACACCATCCTTCACATCATCAGTAAGTAAATCTCTCCCTAAAAATCACAAGACTAACATTCTACGGCATCTTAGATTGCCATAGGGTTACTGAATATGACTCTCGTTAACCCAACTAGTATTAACTACTTTTTTGTATATATTCTTTGGTCATATTGCAATTCCCCAGAGTCATCCAGAAATAGAACTCCATCTTCACATCTCACCATACTTAATTATCGTGAGCTTTCTTATCACAATAAAGGTGCTACCTATATTCAACTAGTGGTTTACACGTACCTATGATGATTTAGTTTGTATACGTGTTCTTTCACACTATAGGAATACATGGACAAGGCTACTACCTATAAATTTGGAAGTTCTGGTTTAGAATTTTGTAGTAAGCCTACAAGCTATCATGCATATCTAGCACGCTATGCTCGTATCGCGAATCACTATGACAATATTCATTCGATAATAATCTAACCAGCACCGATTTTTAAGTAAAATTTTCACTCATAAATAGCAAAGTAATATTAAAATATTTTTTCACTCACATTTACTTACTATTAGAGCCAATATGCCAGAATGAATGCCCCTCATAAATGAAGCCATCAATATATAGTAATATAGTAATCTTAAGATAATACAAATATAAATACATAATTAAAAATCAAAGACTGGACACGATTTCATGTCATTCTGAAGAATGTTAATCATAATGGAAATATTTGAGATATAAATAATAAATTTATGAACTAGTTCAAAATTGCGCCGAATGACTAATTAAACTATGCATTATAATAATTGATAATGGATTATAATTGATAATTAATTAAATTTAATGATCAGATTTAATACACAAATGATCTAATTTTGATGCATATAATACATAGTAAAAATTAATACCCACATTAATTTCATATATTTATCCCAAGTTTAATCCATTCTTTTTAAGTGGTGTGTGTGTGTGTGTGGGTGTGTGTGTGCTGTGATGGTGGGTTGTCGGTGTGTTGTCCGTAAACAAGTCCCCCTGTTTGACAATGTAGCAGTTCTATATATCATGGGTATGACTCAGCAAACTAAACACCATCTATAGTATGCGTGCGCCAGTGTGTGCACTGATGCTATAACTGGATATTGAGATTGTATGATAATAATATTATATATTATATATTAACTAATATGCCCAATACCAACAACAGCTATCTAACTATCTAGGTAGAATAATATCACCTCCCAAACTATACGATGATTTAATATTATTACTAATAAAATGAAAAGAGACACTATGCTGTAATTATATATATTAATATATCCACTGCGGCTGAAACATAAAGCAAAATCTTAATCCGGCCTCCTACTGTAATATTTACAATCCGCTCTAAAATAACTGAATTTACATATATAACTATATAGTATATATTAACTTTTACGTAGACCCTAACAAATATAAACTTATCTGACTTTCAAACTCTGCATAAAACTAGTCCTTGTCCTTCAAGTGTCGCGAAAGTTAGTACAGAAAATTCATATTCTTTCCACTTCAGAAACAGCTCTCATCAGTCCTCAAATTAATGCCCTAAAAATAACATAGATCTAATCGCATCTATACTTAGCTATTTAATAAAGGTACCTAGCTGTTGTACTATATATAATATATATAGTCAATTTATGGACTTATTTATAGCTTATTTGAGCTAAAAGTGCCATCTTACAGTCAATATATACTATAATAGATCTTCTTATCACGAATAACGATTCTCCTTCGTAATAAGCCTTTTCAACTAAAATTTTAAGTCAGACTATACCAAACATAAATAACATCTTAATGAGTAATTCAGATACACATAGAGAGACTTATTTTCACACATCAGCTAGTATATATAGGGAAAGATCATATCCCTAAGCGTGAACCGCGCTTTCTTTTATTAAATTTGTTAAATATATAGAGAGTAATTCAATTACTATAATGAACTACTAGACTATACTGTAATGGTCATGATATATAAATTATAGCATTTGATATTCATATACTTAGTATATATTAAATATTCATGTCCTAGATCCGAATCAAGTTACTCATAACTCCATCTATGTCATTACTAATGAGTATATATATACGTTTACTCGATTAGTATATCTGTGAATCTGAATATCTGTCTATAATAATATTCTGAATATCATACGTCCTTTTCGAGTTAATTTGATATATTTAGAATTTTATATACATGTACATATTTTTATTGAGTAATATGAAAAAATGAAACAGAACGACGAAGACTAATCTGAAATTAAATTAGTAATATATTTTATAGATGATAGTCGGACGAGCTATATATACAATTCTTAGTGTATATATGCTAAATATAATAAAACTAAGATATCACAATCGTACAGAAAAGATGTTTTTAGGAAAAGTTATAGTTACGATGATTAGCGAGGCAGGTGAATCTATCACCTCCTTATATTAAAACTTTGTCTATTTAACATATCTAATAAAAAATCATACTACTCATCGCATAGGCCTCTAGTTTTCTATCCAAAAGAATTTAGGCTTTAGATTCACAGGTACTACCTCTCGCTCTGTAACGCCAGGGCATATAACCTCAAGATTAGTGAGAGTTTCGAGCGACAACGACATATCCCTCTTATCCATTGTGTGTGTGGAGACTGGCGCGTTGATCGAATCCTATATGGAATCAATTATCAATCCGAGTTCCGAATGTAACGTTGATTGTAGTATGAAAGCAGAATTATAAATCTCGAATAGAACCAGTAACTATCGGTGCAAGTAATGGGCCTTGTCTTCAACGCTGCATATGGCTCTCTCTCGTCAGTTTATACGCTCTGGTGAAATTCTTATTTTTTTTCATATACTAACCTCTCACATTTCTATCTATCTTTTATAGTTGTTAACTTGTATAGAACGAGACTCTCTTAACAAAAACCATTAGTGTAAATAGAAGAAACAATTAACCACCTCTCGTTTCTAACTGAAGACAGAAGGAACTTGAGGAGAATAACCAATCATAAATATAGAGTAAAAAACTATTGAAGAATACATCGTGCTTTCAATTCGACAGTATTCTAATTAAACTCGGAAAAAGGAGTATCACAATAGCTTCCTCTCTTTTTTAATTAACACCCACGTAATAAGTTAGATTCTTACCTTAAATCTCGTATTCATGTGCTATGTATTTCTTACCAGTCTCTACATATTCCAATCTGACCGAGCTAGTACAGATATTTACTTGTTAATAGGTTTGTCTAGTAGCTCCCGAGCCATAAACCCGAAAAAAGAGCATAACAATAAAGTTGTATACTTTCGTGTACACTAAAACTTTGTCTATCAGGTGTTATATTACTGATTATATCATATATAAAATATATATATATATATAAGATATCATTAAGTACATATATATATATATCTAAATTATATTTTTATAATAAACTTATTAAGTGAATTATATATATACATATAGCTTGACTATATAGTGATTAATATCTATATAGTAGTATCATTATAGATACAATAATAACTACGATATACAATATATACAAACTACTATATTAAGCTGACAATTTTATTTATTTGTCATTATTAAAGAATGGGTGCAAAGAGGTGTTGACAAAACATTAACTAAATGCAAAAGAGCTGAGGAAAGCAGTTCACCGAGAGTGACGGCATTACAAATGGGATTTGGTGTTCGCTGAGCCCTGTGAGGAGTGGCGTCGTGACTGCAACCCAGATGCCTGGTTCATTGTGCAACACCTCAAGCAGCAAGGTCATCAGAGAACGTTTCGATTGAGAGTGTGCGAGTGAGTGTGTGTAATGTACTCGAGCGAGAGAGCTATATGGCTATGAAAATCTGTGCCTACCCGTCTTATCGTAACGATGCGCTCATCTCATACAGACTATACAGCCCACCTCCAAAACAGTTGAAGAATGGAACAATAATTCACATCAATCCAATTGAAAATCGAGCTACGTCACATTCACCGTCATCATCATGCACTTGTCGAACGTATTACTGTCCATCACCCTCATGAAAACCCGTCTGGGGTGTCGTCTGATCGCAAGTCTTCGTTTACCTTTCACAATTCTCCACTTAAGCTACGTTAAATTTATGTCGGTGATCCCGTCGAAGTATAGACTATGAATATACGTAAAGGTGGAACAGTAGGTTTGTTGCAGGCTATGCTGATGGTATATATGCATTGTATGTCGTGGTCTCTAGTTGCTCTCGCGTTTAACTTCTACTGCTTCGCACACCTTTACGGAAGTCACATGACAATTCTAAAGAACGTTTTTTAGGGGCAAGGGCATTAGTAGTGTTAAAGTGTTATATTATACTGGGATGTATTTTCTGAATTTTTGTTAGCTTAAAAAACATCCATAGTGAAACAAACGACACTTTAACAGACGCAACAGAATACCACCCTATATTAGATACGACTTGACAATCATCGGTCACAAAACTCCCTCATTCGACTATACTCACCAGAAGTTTGAGTACATAGAGATTCCACAATTCAAATCACTGAATAAAACATTGAACACTGCCAAAGCACATAGTCTTACGGATTCCCACTAACAATCTTCAGAACTTGGATTGCCGCTTATATGCTTTATGAACACGTGTAAATCAAACATAGGTGTATTAACTTCAATACCTCATAATAGTGGTGAAAATGACTATTGGCAGACTACCAATTAACAATTTTGCTAAAGCACATATATTCAACACAAATTAAAATTCATAGGAGAGCAACACTTTTAACTAATACACCGACCCATCAAACACAAACACACTAAATAATAATTAAACATGTTTAGGCTATCTGCCTCCTAGCAGTAACATAATCATAAAGTAGATACACTGCAACCCCTCCCTCCTACAATAAAACCCTCTTCCACATTATACAGATTCAATCTCCTTCCTACAAGTCTGCACCGGGTATACCTGCAGATTCCTCGTGTTCGTGATGCCAGAATAATAAGATAGGTTTATTAGCATAAAACATATAGTTTATTATATATTATATTATTATTATAGTACATAATATAGCTTAAATACCAAACGGTCTTAAGGTTCAAATATATTAATATATATTCTACTATTATTTATATTATTATATATCCTAAATAAATAATAGTATTAACTATGCCTATTTATATACTCTGTTTGATCTTGATATATGTCATTTATAGTATGTTATGTGTGTAGCAGTGTTAAAGGTAGTATAGTATTTAAATACTATTCTAAATATATCCTTAAGAGTAGTCATATAGGTTTGAGTAACTACCTAACTATATATTACTATAGTTTTGAGATCGTACTGCTATATATGTGTGTTGTATATTATGTATGTATGTTATGTGTCCTCTTTGCTGTTGCTATGTTGATTCCTAAGTAATATCTTATGCACTTTTGGTTCTCCAAAAATATCTTATTGATATCTTATTAATAATATATATAATAGTGTATTACTCAATTCTATGTGAATACTACTACTATATACTAACACTATGTGACTATATATACTAATCTACGGTATAGTAATATAGCATTCAATACTATCATAACTATAGTATACTAGCTTATATATTAACTATGTAATATGAGTGTGTATGTTGATCGTTTTTGTGTCACGTTAAAACCAATTACAGAGGAAAATATAAATCTATACAATTAACTTAAGTAGAGTTAAATAATTGAAGCAGGTCTCCTACCTTTCCATGAATACTACACTCCATGCTCAAGTAACATTGCTGGCCCAAAGACACACAAAATAATATTTAGCTCTTTATTCCCTGGCGAGATTTGATAACACATATCGAACTGCAATGGAGGGCTTCAAAAATGAAAGCAGAAAGCATATCGTCTAAAGATCCATCTTAATATCTGAGACCTGCGCAAATGTTATACTCTTTTAACTCTCAAATATAACGCTACAAAATTTCTTGTGACTCAAATTCTTAACATTCATAGCATAAAGTAAATAAAATATAAAACACCCAAGCTAATATTATTTCGCGCATAAATATAAATATTAGCCGGGAAATATATGGCATATACTGTATATTATATAATTCTCTTTCAAATAATATATACCAATATATATATAATTATATATATATATATATATATATATATATATATATATATAATATATATAATATATAATAATATTGAGTAGATTTAATATTATCGAGATTATTATTATTATATAGTGATATATTCTCTTAATAAAGACCCTTTGGATGCATTAAGTATATTATTGTTCATCTTTTATTAAGTACTGAATCTTTTAATAAATAACAACTGCAGTAACACATGATTATAATTCATTAATAAAAGCTGTTTGTACATTAATATGTGTATATGTTTATACCCTACCGCGACCCGAATATAGCTCGCGCTCCCCCTGGGTCCGAGTCTCCCGCTTGAGAAACGTCAGTATAGACTCAATGTTTTACTTATTTGAAAAATTCATGCATATCTCATCGGCCAAATATGAGTAGTTACAATCTGTTTTTTTGCATACTACCTGCACGCAGTTCATTTGTTTTTTTTATTGATGATATATGAAAAATTGATAAGTTAATTTTGAATCATCAGAGACGTCAAGACGAAGTTTTCTGTCCTTATTATGTTCATTTCAATTCCCCCTCTCACCACGTTGTGATTATCTCGTAAGCTCTAATCAGTCTTCTAAATTTCCCGTCATGCAGATTAATACGCTCGTTATAAGGTTAAGCCCAATGGTTCCGAGCAGATAAATAATATAGTATTTTACAAACTGTAAATAGGTAAGTTTGCTTTTTAATTTTTCGATATTGATTATTTGCATTTGATTTGCTGTTTGCATCTGAATACCAAATCTTACCAGATTTATGTACGAGCTTTGCGCGTCAAATGTTATCGACATACTGGGAGTTCTAGCGGAGATACTGTCAGAAGAAGGTAGCTGTATTAAAACACAGAGCTAGTTGACTTAAGCTTTATGAAAGAGAATATTTGACCTTTCAACGTTCTTAATTGAGAAGTCGGCTAATATACATTTGTTTGAGTAATTACTACTTCAATTTTCTATGGATTGATGTATAAAGTACATAACTTTTTATGAATTAAAAATAACCGTCGTTGGCGACTCAAAGAATATAAGCTTCATTTTTTCTCTCGCCAAGGATTAGGCAGAGGTGGACACACTAACCACCCGCCTCGCCCCCTCGACCCCTGATTCGTCATGTTTTCTAGCATTAAATTACATAAAATAATCTTTCTATTCATTCTGAAATTTGTGTTACACATATTTACTCAGTTTTCTTAGCTTTGAATTCTTTATGAATTAGGCTACAAGGCTTTTTGCTTATCAAAATGTCCAGATTTAGTTAGATTATAAAACTATATTATATCTATTTTATCCCGAATTCAACAACTAAGAAGCAGTAGAGCATGTTGTATTCTAATATTTGAAAATAAATCGAGTGTTTTATTAGATTCATATAGGAATAAAACTTGCAATAACTGCGTATAAGAAACAAATTATTCTAGCGATTCAGATGAATACTTATTACTACTGTATTCAAATTTTCTGCTCCGCTTTTCGGCAGGGCAACGGAGCTTTACACATTTATTAATTATGATTAAAATTAGTATTATTGTAATGGCGAACTGAATTCTATCTTTTATACTTCAAATGTGAGTACATCTTCTCAATTCGTGTAATTTCATCTGAAGTTTCTTTCTGATCTCCTGTTTTAATTTATATAAGCGTCATATTATGAATGCATACTAAACGAAACTCCCTCGAGAAATCGTTGTTTCTACCAATAATAACTCGTGTCTAAGCACGAGTAAACGATATTACAAGAGGTGTATGGATTCACATTTCCAAATATATAGAAAGGAATTAAAATACTAAAAATCATAAATTTTGTAGGAATACTATAGGTATAGATAATCATATTCGATACGTATTGTTACTTATTCTATTATACTAATACTACTTTATATATACTATCATTATATCGCGTAACTCCTAGTAAATAATACTATAGTACATTATATATTGTAGAATATATATATTAAATACTTATGTTGTATAATGTTCTATATACATTGTATATTAATTAAATACTTTACGCTATAATTATTAAAATATATTATATAGTATAGTATACTCTATAAACACCAATGATTACTCTACACCTTATCTGCCTATATATTGATATCTACGTATATAATATGATCAATGCTTCCTACTAAAGCTTTTGTTTTAACTTAGTCACAATATTTTATGTATACAAAATATTTGTTGTGTTAGGCTAGGCTGGACCAGAGCATCCGGACCCTACCCAAAATATCAGCTGTCATTCCATCTCCACTGCACGACCAATCAAAGCCTGTAATCTTATTCTGTAATTGTCTACTGATTTAATCTTGTATAAAACTCAAAATTAGCTCGCCTATATTTTAGCTCACGAGCGCTTATATCACTATTCACATCATATATATTATTTTAGATACTATGCGCTTATACTAATTATAAGGCCCCTATATTCTATATCATTATATCTTTACTCTTTGAATATCTTATAGTATATATATATGATATATATATTTATATCTATCTATATATTAGACTATATATAGACTATATATAATATATATATAATTTACACTTCGGCTCATGAATAGTCTGATTACATTGAAGCTCGATATCATTCGTATTTCTTTGAATAATATATAGGAACTAGTAATCATGCGAAGATAATCTTCATATTATATAATGATTATATTTTTTATATTATAACTAATATAATAATATTATAATGTATAATATATTATATACTATAAATATAGAATAATATAATAATTTAGTATATTTAATAATAATATATATATCTTTTTTCAGAGGTATAAACACCGTCACTCACCGGCAGAAGGCTCCTAATCAAGTGATAAGGTGTATCTCATAATTTAAACGTACCGAGCAGGACGTTAGCCAAGCCCAGGAGTAGATTTTTTAGAGTATTAGCTCACATTTCCCACGCCTCGACTCCTGTCGAACCTGGGACCCCTTCGCTTGGTTTGCCGCCGAGTGCTTCTAACACTGAGCTATCGGTCGCTTTGGTTATGAAATTTACTGGCACAACTAAATATGAAATACATAAAAGATTTAATTAGTGTATTATATGATATATTAATTTATCTCCTACTTATCATATATAGTGAGTGAGTAGTATATGATATATATCATAGCTCTCATATAGTATTATATATATTATACTTTAAAATAAATATTACTAATATTATAATTATATATATATATACTTATATAGAGAAGAGACGAAGCTAAAGAGAAAAGCCTTGATGAAAAGATTTTTTGCCTGGAGCTTCTGTTAACATGTAACAAATTAAATAAACTTTTTACTTTGTTCTTTAGATTCAGTATAACCCCTAAACAAACAAATATAAATCATTTTAAATTTTTTACAATTTTATTGGTATGTTAGGCCCGGTAAATTAAAGATACATTTTAATAATCATATATTCGGTTCAATGTTTAATTAAATGGATTTTTCTATTTTTTTTATTATTAAATGATAAATGAATTGCTATGCAGATAATTCCTGTATTAGTCCGGAGCACTCAATGAAAAAGACGGTCCTCCCTATTGCAATGTTAATGAAGGTGAGTAATGATATATAATAAATATATATATAATATATATATATACACAGACTTCTGCGGCCACTGGCGCCACTGTAATTGGAGGGGCCCGACGGACTGCTTCCTAGCAGTGAAGGTGCCCACTTTTAGTGCTCTTGCGACGACTCTGAGAGACAGTTTCCTAAGCAGGCTGTCGAGAGATAAGAAGGAATTCTATAGAGAAAAAGGCGCAGGTAAGTTGCATGGCGATCGAGAGCAGGGCACCCAGAAGGAGGTGAGCTGACCCCTCCTCAGATATGTGTGTTTCTGTAGGTAATTGTGCAATCATTGCATCTTGTTGATACACGTTTGGCTCAGCTGGCGTAATGGCATCATCTCAAGATGGCCTCCATTACAATATAAGCAAACTGAATTATCTCGGTCGCTATGTAAACCGATTTTAATTTTTTTTTAGCTTTGTTGGAAGCTACTAGTTAAAGTAGGTAAAAAAACGTGGTTCTAAAGAAGGTATAGCGTGAACCAACCGAATTCCTCAAATTTTTTCTGGGCATCTCACTACTTTGTGTTTTAAAAGGGTAAAACGGAGTGAATATATATAGAAATCATATTCGTCATATAATATGACTCTCACATTGATAGCAAAAATGATTTGCTCACTATACATTACTGACGATGACGTTTTGAACATTTGATATTTTTATTACATAATTCCATTAATTAAGACTGTAACTATAAAACAATGCATCATAATCTGGCGTCTCGCCAATTCGCCCACATTCCACTATCTGTCGTTTTGATGTAATAAGAGCTGTGTGAGGGTACAAATAATCAATACAAGTTGAAATGTGATCTCGGACTGATTGCAACTAGCGCATTTTTGTGACTCAATGCAATTTTTTGACTAAACCCGATTTCTAGACAATGTAATTACTTAACGATCCCGGATACTTACATATGTGATAAAAACTAATTATATTTTATCTTTGTGTACCAGTTACTCGAAAAGACTCCCGCCGTGGCAAGATTGGTTCTTTCAGCACTCACAACAGGGTAAGCATTAGTGTATTAACACAAATCTCAATACCCACAATTCACTAAAAAACATAACCAACACATACAAGACAGCGAGTTCTAGTTTCAGCAGAGATAAAGCCACTACAAAACTTGAAACACAACCAAAGTCAAGCAGTAAAAATCTATCTTGGCATAGAGGTCATGTCTCCGCAGATTTAGTTCTATATGCTTTGTATTGAGCCACAAACAATGCTTGGAAGTTAGCCTCTTTCACAAGCCACCAAAAAGCCGCGGAACATAAATCACTGTAATTCTGCAAGCTGAGGGTTAGTCTGGGCGTTTGAGTGTGATAAATAAAGCTGTCAGACCTGATACTGAGCATCATCATGTTCTGAGTCACATCTGGTACCGAAGCTACTCGCAGACGGCAATAAAGGTCTTCGACTCTCACACAAATGATTTTCCTTTCCGAACAGTATAATACTGCCTTCTCCGAAGAGCAACCATTCCACATGAGTCACCAACATAGATTAATGATGTGAATCCGCGGGCACTCAATGCCTGAGTCCTTTTTTCGTGGGCCTCCGTGAGTAGAAGAAGCGCGCCGCTATCGCCGGCCTAAATAGATCCTCCACCTTCACTTAAGTGAGTCACTATAGGATTTAATAAGTAACCTGATATTCGACATCGTACCCATGATCGTATTTGAACACTTTACACTATGTGCGTTCGGAAGTCTTGCGTCGCATCAGCAATCTAGATACTCAGGCTCACTAGCAAAATAAAAATACATGTGTCTTGGCAAAACACTTAGTAAGTTCTAGCACCTCGTTATTCTTGCGGTTTAAAGCTGGCTAATGTAGTATGAGTTGGCTTCTTCTTGACTACTCTTTAAGGACTAAACCTCCAAAAGAGGCAATGTGAGTCAGTACGCAAGACAAATACATATACCCTTACGCCAACGAAAAAATACACATATACAATTTTCATGCTTTCTTTGTCATTTACTATAGACATTTTGTGATGCAAGGTTTCTGGTTAATAATAATATAATTAATTAGCGAAACTGATTTAAAACAAGAAGACATGAATTTATACTTTTGATAGTGTCAGCTACGTCATATATTTTATTCTGTGTGCTATAAAACCTCCATGGAGCCTTGAGTATGATTGTCTTAAGTCGTAGTACAGAAACTATTATATGAAATTCCAATAATACATGCACAGTAATTTTCTTTGGATCTTTGATAATGAAACACTATCCAGTGCAAGTCTTCAACAAGTTATTTCACTGTGAATGTTTTATCGATAAGGAGCCTGACAACTTCATTCCGTATGATTCACACCATTGGCTACCCAGCATATTTTATGTAGAACTAATGTAAAGAGTTTATTTATGCAGTAGGTGTGATTCCACAAACAACTGTCAAGATTATAAATTAAGTTAACTTTAAAGCTGGTCGGTCAGCATTGTTTACACTTGTGTGCAAATCAACAATGGAATCTAGGTACAACCTGATAGCTATATATTGCAGACAACCAAAAGTTGAGTGAGGCTCAAAAATAGGAACGCATTCGCATTTCACTCTGTTATGGATCCTAGCAATCACTTTAACTTATATTACATTGTTTGCTGGATGGTATTATATATAGATAATATGTTTTAGATTTATATTTATTTATTATGTGTTCCAGGGTAATGGACTGTCCATCAGATAGAGTCTCTATCCGACTTGTAAAGGCTTAATTAAAATAGTTCCTAATAATTACAATTCTCGAACTAAATCTACTGATTGTGATTTGCTTCGAACAGGGAAGTATATTTTTTGTTTGAGTTGGGTAGATACCTAGTAAAAGATAAACGATTTATTGTTAGCAATAAAACCAAACAAAAAATTTGGATACTTAGCTACTGTATATAATTAATATAATATATAATTATATATATAATAGTATATTAATAGATAAATACAACAATAATTATATATTAATATATATATATATATTAAATATATATATTATATAATATATAATTAATTATATATATAATTAATATTATAAATATATATTAAATATATATAATCTAAATCAATAATAATATATCTATATAATATATTAATTTATATTTAATATACATATATATTATATATTATACGTTAGCGTTTTGTAATTATAGGTGACCCTTTATTCTATAAATAAGCTTATGATGCTACATAAAAATAAAATAATATTTAGATATTTAATATCGAGACAATATGTTTATCTAAAATTTATTAAAGCTTTATAATAAAATAACAATAACGAAAAAAATAATAATAATATAATAATAGTTTTATTGATTGTACGCATAATTTTCTACGCGTGTTCACCTCACCAAAATTTCTCTGACAATAGAGATCGTCAACAATATTATACTTTTCAATTCATATATGCGAACACACACTTAACACCCACGCACACACCACACATATGCAAACCACATTGTATCATACACGCACACTATGGATACATAAATAGATCTAAGAGAGCAAGAATGATATTTTTTATTTTAATGACTGACCTTAACCTAAACGCTAACCTAACCATAGTCTAGCAGTATATTCCTTAAAGACCTATATATATATATAATATTACTTATTATAAATTGTTATTTTTTTTAATTTTTATTTCTGATATTTTATATTATTTTTGCTCCAGAGATAGGAGGAGAGTATGAGGAGCTCTCTCCTCTGCCATGACAAAGTCCCAAATGCCCAGGTGCCTCTAAATGTTATATCAGACGTATTACTTTTTTATAGATTTACTTACACACCCATAAAAGAAAAATAATTGTTAATTATTTATTAATAATTAATAAAATATATTTCTTTTTTTCAGCCAATGTTACGCTGAATTTCAAAACTTATTCACGTTTTTATGTAGCCATATCGCAGTTTTTTAATACAGGATGTCACCTCATGCTTAGATACCCTGCGTCATGTTAAAATGATAAAGTACTTAATGTACTGAATCAGAAATAATAAGTTCAATATAAAGAATATGCTAAGTATACCTATTAAGCATCATAACGAATACAACGAGTAAATAGACATAATATCTAGTAATAACTCTATTATATAGTTTAGTACTCGAGTACCAGTCAGAAATAAGCAATATTCATACTAATACTCCTGCGCTATATGTTGCGCATGTGTAGGTGCGTTTGTTGCGGTTGAGCTAGCGCGCCGGACCCGTGTCGCAGTATCCTTTTACGGGAGTCTCTACTTATCTTCCATATTCACAATATCACTAAAATCACGTTATTCTTTAAGGTTTCAAGTTTCGTGCAAGCTGGCTTAATTAATAATAATAATATATCGAATACTACTACTGCTACTAAATAAAAATATAGAATTAGATAATAATAAATAATAATTTATAAATAATTATCTAATTAATAATATAACTTAATTTTCTCAACTAATCAAATAGATATATATGATAATAATAATAATATTTTCCCATTTTCAAAATATATGTCCTGAGTTTCACCCTTTTGATTTTTAGCCATAATCACTGAGTGAGCTTGACCGCAAATTCACATATCGAAAACAATAACAGGGGCACGAGTATCTCTGTCCAATTATATAAATAAACAATAAAACGCTAACACTTCACTCAACTAAATATTTAAGAGTGGCATTTAGTGCGTTTGTCCTTATTTCTTCATTTTTCTTAATATTAATTAAATAACACTTATTTATTATATATATCGTAGCTCTCCTTCTGCCCAAACCATATACATATAAATTATATTACTTACTTATCCTATCAGACAATTATACGTATTGATTATACTTATAGATACTCATATATAAAATTATCACACTTTTTTAGAATAGGTAACATATATTATATACTATTCACTCAGTACCTACTATTATAGTAGTCCTAGTAGCTATATTAATATACTATATATATACTATATAATACTAATTTATATAACATTCAACTCGGCCACTCATTGACACCATATTTGTATTCCCACTAAAGTCAAATATTATATAATATCAATATATATTGTTAATAATATATTATTATATATATCATACATTAAACTTTACTATATATAATTTACCGTAACTATAGTATATTGATAATAAACTAATACTAAAATACCATCTTACTAATCTATAAATATAATTGTATATACTATTATACATTTATTCTACTATTACAGTAATATATTATATATACTACTATATCATACATTATTCTATTTTAGATAACATTTAAATAAAAACTACAACAACAATCGTTATAATAATAATATAATCACGTTTTCATTATTACAATACATATACTTATATATACATATTTACAAACTAAACAATATTCATAAATATTATTACTTACTCTCTAAGATCATACTAACCTCTAAGCACGCCCACCTTAGCATTGTCCATCTGAACACGATGAACTTTAGATCTATAGTTTATGGTAGGAATATACCTAACTATAACATAAACCCATCGATATAACCTAATACCTAGTAAATACCAACTAAGATCAGAACTACGATACAGCTAACTAATTAACTACTATAGTTATAATATACTCTCATAATAATGTTTATTTAACTATACTATATACTATATATAACTAATATAAAATAAAAACACATATATATAATTATATAATATAAGCTTGATAATCTATAATCATTAATACTAAGCCTCATCGTTAAAATACTACCTTTAATATATCTATTAGACATCTTCAAAGCTACTATAAGATAAGCTATAATATATATATATATATATTTAATATATAATAATATATTATTATATATACCTTTTTATATATATACTTCAATATCCACCCAAACCACAAACAACTTACGTAAACATATATCCTAATGACTAAATTTTATAGTACTCATCAAATAGTATCACATACCTTTAT
>JABUQX010105914.1:10000-11363 GCA_015478945.1 Trachelipus rathkii | reverse complement strand
TATATATATATATATATATATATAAAGATATATATATATATATATATATATATATATATATATATATATATATATATATATATATATATATATAGTAAATCAAATGTCCCAAATGGTTTTTGAGATTTATAGAGTACGAATAGATTGTTGCGAATAAATGTCCCAAAAGTACTCATTTTTGGGATTTATTGTTTTTTGGGGTATATCACTAACGAATACCCACGGGTAGTCCGCCCCGATGTCAGGAGTCGGGGTCTCTCGGCCTCTAGGTGGACTACGGGGGGACTAATCCCCCCCTCCGGGGATGGTCTCCGGAACCCCCGCTCTTTGGTCTTTGGGTGTCGCGGGGGTTCCTCCGACCATCCGGGGTATGAAACGTCCCACCTCCGTCCTGCACTGAGCCCCTAAAAGGGTTAATACTATATTTTAGAGGTCGTGTAGACTCACTGTGTCGTAAATGTATAGCATATATATATATATATATATATATATATATATATATATATATATATATATAGTTGACTCACTGTGCCGAGTAAATATATATATATATATATATATATATATATATATATATAGCTTACGGAAAAAGTTAAACCATTCCACAACCTAGCAAACTCCATTCGATGTTTTGTTAAATGTTGCCAACTCAAAATGAAGGCACTAGATTTTATTAAAAAAAAGTCAAAATGACAATATTTGATGAAAAAAGCAAATAGGTCGTATAAATCCATATTTAAAGTTAAATCAAAACTGACAGAGTTGTTACCTGTAAATCTAAAAAATTTGATAAATCCAGTAATAATATTTTGCGAAAACAGTATACTTGGAGCCAATGTTTACTATTAACATAAAAATAAAGCTTTCCTCCTATTTTCGTAATTTCAATTCTTTCTTACACTTTTCACAAACTTTTTTATCTACTATGAAACAAACTATAAAATCATTTACGTAATTTTAATTTTTTCTAACACTTTTCACAAACCTTTTAAACTACTATGAAACAAAATGTTGCAAGAATGCTAAAACTTTATAATCATTTTCACAAAGTTGAAATAAATTTTTTAAAATAGGAACAAAAAATTATGTGGACCTCACTCTTCAGATGTTAAAAATTAATGACGTTTAGTATTTATATATAGATATTTTAATTTGAAACGGTCAAATAATGCCCAAAAGGAATATAGCCCACGTCACAACATCTAGTTCATTCCCAAATGGGTTTCCTCGATATTTGTAACAAATATCGATAAATATCGATTTCAGGTCAGACGAATTCTTCATATTAGCCTATATATATATATATATATATATATATATATATATATATATATATATATTTATATATATATATTTTTTTTTA
>JABUQX010105913.1:72500-83061 GCA_015478945.1 Trachelipus rathkii | reverse complement strand
CTGTTGGGTGAATTAATTTAGTACTGTTTCTATAAGCTTCGGTAATGGTAAAACTGCTGCTGATGGCTCCTAGAAGGTCTCATTTAAAAACACTTCAATTTGATTAAAACATGTATAAAAAGTTGGAAACAGGATATACTACATGTTCTGTTCCCTGTGAGATCCCATCCACTTCATGTAACCAATTTAACCCTTCAGATATAAAATAAAACATTCGAGGTCAACAATATTGATTCTGAAGTCTCCAGGATATGAATCAGAGTACAGTCTGTATGTCACAGCTGAGGGGGTTAAGGCTGATAAAATTTACTTTTAAGATCGATCTGCGTAGATTTACGAAAATATATCAATTCACCTCTATGCAGCAGCTGACTAGAGGGGTTGTAAGAAATGCATCTTAAATCGACTCTAAGGCATAACCTTTAATGAAAATATTTCTTTGGTGCATACCTATATATTAAGAACAAGTTGCCACATATTATAATTCAGAAAAAAATATCCTTTATTTTACGTTTCATATTTTTCCACGTTTCTTTTTATTCATACGTTTCTTGCTACGGTTTTTCTTTTCCTTTTCTTTTTGTTATTGAGTCTTTTTACACGCTGGCTTTCACCTTTCTAAACACCACCTTCCCTCATCTTGCGTTATTTTTCGTTTAAAACGCTTCTAACATTCATCTGAACATCACTAATTGCAGGCTTTACAAGCACTTACGAGGGTCGACACCACCCATAATATCCTGGACTTGTGTTATCCTGTTCTGGCCGCTTTCATTTAGCAATGTAGTTTTACTCCTGATTTAAACAGGGGGATAGCTCTACCAAAACGAAGCAAAAAAAATCCTCGCTAACCAATCCCCTCTGCTTTTCTTGATCCCCTAAGACCGTATCTCTTTCCAATTATTATTATTATACCGGAGAGCTTCTTTTTCTGATGTCGTACTTTACACAGCTCTGTCCCATATTGTGAATGGGTATGGTTGCCTCGACGTCTCTTATTATAAATCGCGACACTGAACTCTAGTTGGTCTTATCAAGGTCAAGTAGGTGAACTATTCAGAAAGCTTATAACTTTACGTCCTTCAGGAAAATGAACTACTCTTAAGCAAAGAGGCTTTAGTATTTCCTACATACTGATGGTCTATATTGTATAAACATAAGCCATACCTGGATCTTGATACATCTTAGTATCAGAGCATACAAAATTAGATGAACTCTTGGTCATTTTGGACGGGATGACGCGGTCATCGTTGGTATATAACGGCATTAGATCCTTTAAGAGATGTTTGAAATTATTTCCGCATATTTTGTATACATGGAATATATTACAATTACTGAAACCAACCTGAGCGCGGAAAATTAATTAAACTATTCTCGTGAACAGTTTGAGCTTGAGACTTTAATGTGATTAACACGTTATCTTCATTAACGGATTTATAACAAGAAACACTAAAATCTTACATATTTATCTTCTTCAAATTTTTGTTAAGTCTATAATCACATCAGTAAAGCCAGTATATAGATGACCGGTGCTCTAAAAAATAATTTCAACGATAATATTCATTGGTGCCTGCTGATGTTTGCAATATTAGGATTATTTTAATATCATTTTAACATTATCAATCATGTCTAAAGTATCGTAGAACGCCAAATTATTGAAACAGGCATAATTCTCTATACGGCAGTCGAGAATATTCACTTAATCCTGCTTATACATTTCTGCGATCAAAATTATAGTGTTCACATAATTGGGTTTGATATAGTCTGATATTTCCTATTTCAGGATACAACCATAGAACGAATGAAAAGCAGCGTTAATAAATGATCTTCACTCTCCATGGTCATCGCAAAGTAAACTGATCAATGTTTCTTAATTTCACTAGCATTTATATAACTATTAAACTTCGCTGGGTAACCTATCATTTGACAAGATACTGTTTATTTTACCTTTCCCTTTACCTAATATTTTCTATTTTATATTCATACTCTTAGGATCAAAACCTTCAATTTCTGATATTTCCTGCTTATAGAAACCCTCCTTTTTATTTGTCCCCCTCTAAACCTCGAATACTATAATTTTGAACCCGTCTCTAGGAATTCTTGATGTACTACCTTTAAAAACTTCTCTTACCATTCCTGCTTCATCACCCTTTTCTGAAATTTCTCTTGACCTAGACACTCTCACATAATTCTCCTACTTTAATGCCTTGTTATCTTTATTTTTCCACATTGCTGTTATCAGGTACAGAAGTTTTTCTTCACCATCTCAAGGGGTTCTTCTTAATTGTTCTACTGATAAGACCGATTATAAAGAATAAGCCAGTCTGTCAGTATATCTATATATAAATGTATTATTTCGTGAAAATACCTTGATTTTCTTATTCTTTGTAGTTCTTCTGTACTCTTCCACTATTTGCAGCTTTATTAAACTTGAAAAGATTGTTGTAGTACCCAATATCATACTCTGTAACTATTTCTTAAAACTCTTTGCCTAAAAATTCTGTACCTATCTGTCCACATCAATTGAGGATATCTGTTATCCTCATTTATAATTTCTCTCACAGCTTCAGCAACAGTTTTGACTTTTTATCTTTTAAACCTTAACCATAAGTACCTTGAATATACATTCTATCACAAAAAAGCAATGTATTGATATCCTTCGATTGGTAAACTTTATATTCACCGATTCAGTTAAATCAAGTTGGCCATACATTATCTAAAGTGAGGGCTATGGTTTCGGTGTAAGGAAAATTTTTCGTATAGGTTTATTTAGGGAAAAGCATCCTCCCCTTTTAAATAATTTTCGTTCTTTTTTTATTAATATGATGTAAACTTTGAATGCGAACCTTGAAAACCCCATAACTGCTAATGGCTGTTGCCATGTCATATAAATATTTTATCGACGCCTCCTTAGCCTCCATCATGCAAAATGACAAAAAAACAAAAAAAATATATAAATTATATATATATATAATATACTATTAGTATATTTATAAATTATATATATTATATATATATATATATATATATATTATAATATATATATATATATATATAATATAATAAAGGAAAAAGGAAACAAATATATTTTTTAAAAAGCAATTTAATCATTAAAATTATATGACACATCCTTACACAAATTACGTTTCATAAAAAATAGTCAAATATGGCTTTACAACATATGCATTTTAAATATAATAATCATATTTACAATATTAATACAAACACATAAAATTAATTTTATAAAGAATTATTCACAAAATATTAATAAGCTTAGCTTGAGCCCTATGACTAGCAGGAACTGTGTTATTTATGAATATACCTGACGGACGGTTATCCATCTGTGTGACATAGGTATAAAATATCTCTTGCTGAATATTTCAAGTCTTGATCTGTATGCAGGTGTCAGCATTTCTTTTTCCCAATGAAAAGTAAATCTTTCAATATCTATAACATCCATAACATCGGCTAATTGAGCGTCAAACGTATAGTTTTCGTTGTACACAGTGTATAACAAGTTGTGAGCTGTATTGATAAGATCATCTAATTTGGAGACTTCGGCTTCTCGTTTTGTTATTTCTTCACGCATCTTGATAAATGATGTAATATTTTCTCTTCCTACGATCATGAACCCATAGCTTGATGGCCTGAATATACCCTCAGGGTTGTTTCTCCACCAACTGCGTAACTCAATAGTTTCAATATTGTTGTGCAAAGAGAATACAAGAGTCAGTCTTTTCGTGTCGGTGTCTTCTCCTCCGGTAATGGCAACTCCCCATGAATTTGTTACGCTAGATGAAATATACTTTTCGTTCACCCATGTATTTACTTCGTCAAATACGCGGGATAAATCTTCGCACGATAGGAATAGAGGCCGATTATTTGTATGAGGTGGAGAGGAACATGTATAGTAACGTTCCCCTGTAGATTTACGGCGAAAAAATAAGTTCACTATATCTTTGGGGTGAGATATTTTCCATGACACAATATCGTTTACGAACTTGGTGCTTACTAGAGAAACCATGTTGACAGTGCAAAGTCGAGCGTACAACTGAAGAATGCTTTCAGCCTCAGCGATGAGAACTCGTTAACCCCTAACCAAAGGGGAGATCTTCAAACCAGCCAATCAGAGAAATGTTTTCTAATTTAACCCTTATGATTAGCCTAACAGTAAGCCTAATGGTTAAGCCTAACCAATAATGCACACCTGCACTTTAGGGTACTTTCATTTTATAACAAACGATTTCAGATGCTATTCGTAATTTAGACCTAACAGTAAGCCCTAATGAATAACCCTAACCATTAATGAACACCTGCACTTTAGGGTTACTTTCATTTTTATACAAAGCTTTCATGTAATGCATCGGGAATTTAGGCCTAACGTATACCAATGGATAAGCCATAACCATTCAATTAACAGCTGCACTTTAGGGTGTTACTTCGATGTATACAAATCCTTCAGGGAATGCTAATTGTATTAAAACTAACAGTTACCCTATCTAATAAGCCTAATGGTTAATGAAACAGCCTGTTTAACACTCAGTTACATTTTCAGCCATTCTTACCCAAGCCATCCTTTTTTAATTTATTCGCTGCAGGATAAGGATTCTTTCGTGGTCGTTTTTTCATTAGGCCTAAAGGAGAGGGGTATGACGTCATTACAGCTGAAGAGCTCGAAACCATAGCTCTAGGCGTAGAGTACACGTTTTCCACATCTGCTAAACGTTCCAAATTTAATATTAAACTCTTAGGAAAATTAATTGTTCTTAATTTTTGCTTTATTATAGGCCATCCTGTGATAGGTTTCCTTCGCCAATTACGTACAAGATCAGAAACTAAGTCTACGATATTTGAACCTACAATGGGATCTCCATTTATTACAATCTGACCATTGGAATCCCAATTAATTTGACCTTTCAAAGTGTTATATAAAGCTATTCCTTTATTTTTTACACTGGTTGGAAGACTGCTTTCTAAAATAGATTTAAAATCTTTAATAGTTTCAACTTCTTCTTCTTCAGTTTCATTTACAGATCTTGAGGCATTATAGTTGGTATATTTTTCTTTCAAATCTATTAACTTTTGTAATATCTCCTGATACTTTATTTTATCGTGAAAGTTTTTATATGTAGAATTTAAAATTGTTGTAAGCTCGTTGCGATACTAGACATTTGTTCCAATTTAGGTTCATATAACGTAGTAGGTTGAATATATTATTGTGTTGTTGTTGCTGTTGTTGCTGTTGTAGTTTAATAACTTTATTATTTATTTTTTCTATCTATGAATAGCATAACCACATACTTTTCTTGATTATTATTATTATTATTATTATTATTAGTTTTGACCAGTTAGTAATTTAGTTAAAAAGGGTGTTACAATGGAAAATAATAGAGGGAGGAAGGCTCCTCCTGTCTGTATCAGTTTCTTTTTCTTAAAAAAATTCTTCTTTTTTATTTTACGCGTAAGTTTTCTAAGGATGTTGCTATGTCGACGTAACTTTTGTTTCTGAGGCTCTTTTATTGGAACATTTCCTTTTATAAGGTTAAGACATATTTCACATACGAGTCGGGTAAATGATGTACATTTTAGATGTTTACGTTTTTCAGCTTTACTTAGTTTCTTGTAGTTTTTTATAACTGGTAAATATTTTTCAATTAGCTTGCTCATTGTTATTCAGGGATGTAGACAATTTCAGTTTCGTTAGGTAAGATGTTTGTGCGTAGCAGTACCCTGTACGTGTTCTTAGGATGAAGATCACACAGTAAATAACCGTGTGGGATGGAAGTAACTTCTTTATATACCTTTAGAAACTCTTTTCTTTGCATAGGAAACATTTGAGTTGCTAATACATTGATCTGACTCACGTTCTTTCTTGTCACAAACCAAAATAGTATTTTGTTATTTAAAAGATACATCATCTCATCATACTGTATTCTGATGAAATATATTTTGGGAATAAAAACACTGTACATTAAATGATGGAGGAGTAATTGTTGAATTTCGAGCTATAATCCTCGTTTCAGTTATGCATCAAAATCGTCAAGAGTAATAATTTTATGACCCTGCATTATTTCCAAAACTGTAACATTCTATATACCTTCATGAAATTGAATCACATCTTTATATTCGTTAAAAATAGATTGATAGATGCTGTAACACCAGATTATTTTCACGGGGAGTTGTTCGAATAGAACAGGGTGTTTTAGGAACTTTAGCAAAGCGTAGGTCTTACCCGATCCCGTTGGACCACATACGAGAGATGTACAGGGGGATCTAAACACGAATTTTTCTAAGGTGTTCATCATACCAATGCTTATTCAAAACTGTTAACAACAATATTTATTTGAACTTTATATATATAAAGCATAAAGACACAAAATGGCGGGAAGGGTTAATGTTCATGTTTAGTATAAAATTTCGATAGAGAGGCGACTTTAGATTTCGTAAATGTTTGGGTGAGGGGGGGAGGGAGGAAACGGTGTATATAACTTATGCTTGGGCGATAGCTGTTAGTTATATTCAGTCTGTCGTAGAGTCTGCATCTTAGCGATAGTTACTCTAGGTGTGTTTTCCGTTGTGTGAGTGGCAATAATAATAATAATAATAATAATAATAATAATAATAATAATAATAATAATAATAATAATAATAATAATAATAATAATATTTTTATTGCAGTTCTTGTTTTCGTGATACCTGCCGAGAATCTTCAGAATGTCCCAGTTGAATATCTTCAATGCCGGAAAAATGCGCAACCTTATGAAATTGTTTGCAGTAAGTCTTGTTATATTTTTATTTCATAAAAATATTATATTTTTATTTTAAAAAACTTTAGTTTTTATTTATTCTAAAAACTTTTAACAAAACGGTTTCTTAAAAACTTCTTTTTATCTTAAAAAATTTGTTTTTTTCTTAAAAATTGGTTATTTTTCTTAAAAATATGTTTTTTTGAAAAATTTTTTCTTAAAAATTTGTTTTCTTAAAAAATTTTTTTCATTAAAATTTTTTTTCTTAAAAATTGTCTTAAAAATTATTGTTTTCTTAAAATTTGTTTTCCTTAAATTTGTTTTCTTAATAAATTTTATTTTATTGTAGTTGTTTTATTTCTATTTTGAAAAACACTGAACTTATATATTTTTTATTTTTGTAATTTATTATGACAGTTTCGCCTTTCTGCTTATATCTCGGATAGTGGTTAACAGCAGGCGGGAGAGTGTGAGGTTCAATCAACAAACAACAACAACAACAACAACACAACAACAATACAACAACAACAACAACAACAACAACAACAACAACAACAACAACAACAACAACACGCAACAAACGTCCTTCATCTGATAATAATTGTAACCAGAGAAGTGAACCAACCCCGTGGAATGTACGTAAAATGTACGGCCTAAACGCTGCTCTTCAAAATCGTGATGCTAGAAAAAAGTTACATAGGTCAACGATGCCGGTCAGAACCAGCGGAATGTGAACATCACAGAGAACACCTATGTCATGTTATCCTATATGCAGAGCCAAGAGGATGGGTAAGTGTATTTGCAAAAATTCATTAAATACTCATACTGTTTGATATTACTAATTAAGTAAATGCTTATTAGATAAGCTTGTAAACTGTAATTATTTAAACAATAAGAAAATGATTAGAATATTAAGTTAGTTAAATATTCTTATGTTATTACTAGTATATTTATGATTGATTCTCTTTACATGATGATGATGATGACGCTGATGATGATGATGATGCTGATGATGATTGACGATGATGAAGATTTACAGCTGAATTATAGCAATTACCAACTACTGCAGGTCGCCTTAGAAATTCAGGAGTCATTGACACTCATCGGTACAGAATCAGGGTCAATGAAGAAAATGTGTTCAACCGAGGTCTCGATATTGAGGATGCTTTCAGAAGGGTCATTCGTGCTATTGTTGAACATCTAAAAAAGGAAGTGAACTATGGAGAATACAAAGCAAGATTTTGGTTTACTTTCAATGATGGTGCTCGCAACGAATTCCACGTCAACCTTGCCCATAAAGATGTAAAAGATAATGATGATTTGGTATCAACCCTGTGCACCCGACTGGAGAGGGCCTTTCAGTCTGGAGATAAAGCCACGTTCAGCGATTTCATCGTCGAAGTCCAGGTATTACATAACCCTGAAGGAAGTGGCCCCATAATACCTGATCAAGTTAATTTTATCCACCCTGATCTTATCAACCGTCATTTATTGGTAAGTAGGTATGATAGGAGGATTGATGCAGTTGGTTGTGGATTTAAAGCTATAGCAACCTGTGTAAAAGTTGTTACTGAAAAAAAAAGATACATAATGTTGACACTGGTACTATAGTAAAATTGGCTGGGAAAATAGCCGATCAGTGCGGTTTAAATTATGCTGAACCTTTGACTGTTGATAAATTTGCTATAATAGAACGGGTCTTAAAATGTAGGATATTTGTCTACAGAAACGATAAAGATGAAAAGTTGCATGTGGTTTATAAACCAAGAGAAAATGATAGAGATAAAGATTTGTATATAATTGGATGGGATGCCGTCAATACTCATTATTATTACCCTCTTCCCAACGATAAAATCAAATTAACAATAGGTAGTGTGAATCCTAAGAACATAACAGGTGAAATTTTTTGTAGACAATGCTACAGTTTTGTAACAAATATGGCTTTGCATCTAAACCAGGAATGTGAATATAAATGTAAACAGTGTCTCACATACGAATGCGAGGGAAGGGCTGAAGATAATAATATCCGTTAAATTATTGCCGAATGTAATCGTCCTTTTTAATGAAGAATGTCTTAAAACCATAGGAAAAAAACTATAATTGGTATGTAAGAAAAAAAATTGTGAGGCTGTGTCATACAAGAAAATGCTATAATAAAGACCAGATTCAACATGAACTGTGTGAATTTACGTTGTCTCTTTGCGACGAGAGTATAAACCTGATAAAGGGCTCAAACTGTTTTATGAACATTGAAAAAGAATAAAAAGACTGGAGAAAAAGAAAAATGTTACCACATTACTACGATGTGAAACGTTATAACACACGAGACTGATAAAAGTTGATGCCGATCAGTTGTTGACATGGTACCGTACTTACTTGTAAGCATGCTGGTCTGTTATAAATGCAGCGAAAAATTAAGAAATGAACAGTGCGAGAAATGTGGAACTAAACGAAAGGAAATCTTCCATTTGGATTTGAATGCTGAAAATGATACAGACAAGTGTCCAGTCGATAAATTCAACAATTATTTATTCAGTTTCTCCAAAAAACATCAGAAAGACGAAATAATAGTAGCAGCTCATAATGGAGGGAAATTCGACACTCAATTCGTGTTCAGTAAATTATTAGCAAGACCCGGTGCTAGTGTTATTTCTAGTAACCCTGTAAAACGTGGTACAAATCATTCACTATGACTGCTCAACATATATTAACATTTAAAATACTCTCTTACATGCCTGTGCGTTGAAGAATGCTACCAAATGCATGGGCTAAAGGTGATTGTAGCTAAAGGTTTTCCCTTACAATTCTTTACTCTGATAATTAAATATTGTTGTTCGGAGACCTGCTAGAGAATTATTTGAAACTGACCGCATGGAAGAGTCAGAGAAACGAGAATTTACCGAATGGTATAGCTCGTTCAGAAAGAGAGTATACATACAGCTGAATGCACTAAATATTTGTGGCAGGATGTTGACATTTTACGTCAAAGTTTGAAAAATTCCCAAAGATGTCATTTGATATGTTCCAAATGACTGTTTAAACGAATGTTGCACAATCTGCGTTCATTTATGTTTAGAGTCTTTAAAATCTCATTTTAATTTAGTAAAGATAATCTGTTGCTAGATAGTCGACACGATCAGAAAAATTAGTCGTACGAAATGTATTCGTTGTGATCAGCCATTCATGGACAGTATACAGGCCAACAGAAACCCATGCCCGATGGCGGCGCACGAGTTTAAATTTAAGAATAAACACTACACCCTGACGGATTGACACCGAGTCCCTGTTGTTGATCTATACACCTAGACGGAGAAATGCCTTTGTAGCCCTCGACAGCTTCAGTAGACAACCAAGCTGAACCCAGAATGAACAGAAATGGAGGCTATGGATAAGCTGCGTCTAGACCCCAGTCTAGACCCCTGGAAGAAACGCATGCGTACTGTCAATGGATGTAATCTGGCATGGCATCAGAGTTGTTGTGATGCCAAGCTTGAACAAGATGGTGTTCTCCAGTCTCGACAGTATAGAATAACCATTCTCAGAAGAAGCATACAAAAGAGCAGGATTGAATTGTTGAGGTGTGGAAATGCGAATGGGAAAAAAATGAAAGATGTAGTGCTTGCGTGAAGTATACTCATACGCTGACCTCCGAAAGAGGATGAGGATACGAACTTCTGAACCGTATTAATAGAATAGGCAACATGTCGCCAATAATAGACGTTATTATAGCGAACGCATTGATACAGGTCGTTACGAAACCATTTGTATATTACTCCCCCCACAGACGTCGCTAATAAATTGTTACTTAAATTTCA
>JABUQX010105913.1:45000-67500 GCA_015478945.1 Trachelipus rathkii | reverse complement strand
TATTCTTTAATCTTTTCAATATTTTAAGTGTAAACTTTAAAATCACTGATTTTTAATTTTCTTCCCTTTCTTAACTTAAAAAATAAGGTTTTTATATTTTTTAAAATTATTTCACCAGCCCTCACATCAGTCACATGTCGGGGTACAGGGGGCGGAGCATATTCGTTAATAAATTAAAAAAAATAATTTTTTAATTCGCATCTCAGCAGTCGTATTTTACCAAGGATGTCTGCAGAGCCTAATATGAGGTATCATGTCTCAGAAATTGGGCAGAAGGCGACATGTACATCAAAACATGTTTATTATTATTTTTTTTTATCGCACTTAATTTTATTTCTTCTTCATTTTCCTGTATTAAAATGTTCACTGATTCAAAAACTGTATTCAATTTTCAATGTAGCTATTGTAGTTTTTAATTATCAGTCTCACTAATCCTGGTTTTTATACTATAGTATATATTATATAATGATACTTATAATAAGTATATATATATTATATATATATATATATATTATTATATATATATATTATATATATATATATTATATAATATATATATATATATAATTAGTTATATATATATATTATATATATATAATATATATTATATAATTATATATATATATATAAAGCCAACAGAAAAATTATTAAAATATATATATTATATATATATATATATATATACTTATATTATATATATAATATATTATATATATATATATATATATATTATATATATTATAATTAATTAATATATTATATATATAAATTAAAGAATACATTCTATATACCGCACCCCTACGCCCTCCCATGCAAACAGCCGCATTGCAACAATGCGCTCGCCTCTAGATAAACACCACTAATAGTCAAAATCAAAAGTATATGAATAAAAAATAATCAATGAAAGTGTCATGAAATTAAATGATTCAGGGAGGGAGAAGAAGAGTGGGGTAGAAATAAGTGTGTGGTGGGGCGGAATTAATTAAGAATATGTAGATAAGGAATGAAATGAAAGAAGGAATAGATAATATGGAATGACTAAAATAAAGAAACGGAAGGTACTTAGATGGAAACACGGCAACATAGTTAAAGATTCAAGATCTAATTATATTGACTCCCATTGTGAGAAACCAAGGCATACCGAAGACCAGTCTAGCGCTACCGGTGATCAATCCTAACAACTACGTGACGAGCCTAAACACTAACGCGGGAGACCAGCCTAACGACACGGTAACCAGTCTAGCGATAAGAGGTTAATCCAGCTAATTGTATAACCGGTTAACAGCCTAGCGCTAACCGTGACCAGGCCTAGCGCAAACCGGGACCAGCCCCACGCAAAACAAGACAAATCTGACAGTAGCTGGTGATAACGAGTAACTCAACTGGAGACCAAACCTGACCCCAGATTGTGACAAGACCCGAACCAGAAATAAGCTTGACGCCAATTGGTGACCAAGACCCAACCAGATGTAAGCTTGACCAATGGTGACCAAGGCCGAAGCTCAGAAATAGAGTCTGACACCAATTGTGACCAAAGATTCAAACCAGAATTACTGTGACGCCAATTTGGTGACAAGACCCTAACCAGAAATAGCTTGAGCATTGGATCCAAGACCCAAACCAGAAGTAAGCTTGACGCCAATTGGTGACCAAGACCCGAACCAGAAATAAGCTTGACGCCAATTGGTGACCAAGAAGACCCGAACCAGAAATTAGCCTTGACGCTACAATTGGTGACCAATCGACCTTCAATACACAGTATGTATAGCTTGAAGCCTATTTGGTATGACAATTGATCCAAGCCAGAAATAAAGTCTACACCCAATTGGTTGAAAGCATAGAACTCAAACAGAAGTAAAGCTTTTGACGCCATTGGTGCCAAGACTCACAACCAAAATAAGCTTGACGCAATTGGTGACCAACGACCCAAACCAGATTAGAAGTTACTTTGAACGCCAATTTTGGTGAACCAAGAATTACATACCACATTAAGCCTTGACGTCCAATTGGTGACTAAGACCAAACAGTAAAATAAGCTTTCAGTCCGCCAATTGGTCCGACTAAGACCTTTATCAAACTAGAATAAACTTGACGTCAATTTGGTTGACCAGAACGAAAACCGAGAATAAGCTTTTACGCCATATCCGATGAAACCATTCTAGACACAAGCCGAAGACAAGCTGACCAAACTGGTTATCGGCCTGACTCAATACGGAAACAATGACCTGACAACGAAACCGCACTGATCATCCCGACACAAAATAAGGTGCCTAGTCCCCTGACAAAAAGCAATGCAAGCCGAGCAACCAACCTGATTGTGCCAAACCAGTATTAATCAGTGTTATTCTTCAGTGTGGTGGTGATCGGTGGGGGGATTTATTGTACAGTCTACAGTCAGAAACTAGCAACACCTATAAAAAACGTCTCGCACTAGGTTATACCAATCACTAGACCTGAAGGTGATCAAAACTAGCAGAAATTCTTACGATTTTCATTGTTAATGAAAACAGGACTGTTCATTCTACTAAGTCACCATTCAGAATATAGATTTCACATCCATATATTCATATACACTTTACCTATATTATTATTATTAAATTATTATATTAATATTTAGAATAAAAATTATAACATATATATAATAAACCCTAATATACTAAACACACGCAATATAATATATAATATTAATAATATATAATATTATATATATATATATATATTATAAACATTATATATATATTATATAATATAAATATATTACTATCTATATAATATATATATATATATTAATTAATTTATATTATTATATATTATTATATATATCATATATATATTATATATATATATATATATTTATAATATATATCATTATATATATATATAATACTTAATATTATTATAATATATATTAATATATATACTACTATATATATTTCATTCAGTAGTCTCATACCTTCGGGGTGGACAACTGAACGGAAAACTTGCCGAGAGACCCGCCTCCTACCATCTTTGTGGTTTAACCTATGGTATTCTTTGGCCGGAGGTTTAGCCTCCCAAAATAGGGCAGAGCCCCCAGAGGGGGTTTTTTTGGTTCCTAAAAGGGCAACCTAATCCGTTAAATTTGTTCTTTTTTAGCATTTTTTAGCTTTTTTTAGCTACTTTTTTAACGTTTTGTCCATAATTCAGGTAAGATCCCCAACTCCGGAGGATTTTGGGGATATTTCTTCCCATGGCGGCCCCTGCAACGGCGAAGGCAAAAGACTGAAAAACATTTGGTAAGTTTTGGAAATTCAGGTCATGTCGGCAGCTGACTTTGGAAAATTCCATCGTTTTCATCAGATTTCAAGCTTGACGTGTCAAACATAGGGTTTTTTAAGGTCGGTGAGACCGAATTTAAGGCTACATGGAAGACCGGAACTTCCGTAGGTTCCTTGAGCCTGAACCTCAGGTCGATTTTAACCCAAAATTAGGAGGGGCGGAGCCCCCCAAAGGGGGCTTTTCTGGTTCCTTTAAAACGAAGGGTTTTAAATGATCGATAGATCATTTTGATAAGGTAATCCAAATCGATTTATCTGTGATCGATTCCACCTAAATCGATTTACTTTAAATCAATTCTTTCTACGTGCTCTGGTTGGCAGTTAACATTAAAAATGTAATCGAAGAATAAATAATTACAATAATTAACAATTCGATTAATCGCTGTAGTATGGTTACCCACTATCGATGCCACCATTTTCGATATGAAGGAATGAGCTTTCGCCTTCAAACTTGGTATAAATTTTCTCAATGGTCATTGTGTGTGGATAAATCTGATCCCTTAACGGAAGTTTGAGGACGTAGGTCACCCCTTAAAGGGGGGTGCTGCCCCCTTAGTGCGCCAAGGATCAATTCGTTCCTGATAAGTCTGTGTAGGCTTTTAACGTAAACGGAGTGAAATTTGAGATGCGAGCTCATTGATGACGTAATCTCATCGTTCGGAGACGAGTATTAACGTCCATTCACTGCGTCTCCCTGGAAGGGGATACGGCCCATCACAAAAATAAATGAATCGTAGAATTGCTTGAAAATTGCGGAGATAAATGGCTAGGAGGAAGACAGGAGATTGGAGTCCGGAGTCTGAGTCGGCGAGTCGGCGTCGGGCGTCGGCGTCGGCAGTCGGAGTCGGATTCGTGAGACGAAGTCGGAAGTCTGAGTTGGATTCGTTTGGATTCCAGGGAACCCCCAACCGAGGGGGGTCCTCCTGAAAAAAGAAGAAGAAGAAGAAATGCATGGAATGCAAAACGAAAAAAGAAGAAGAATGGAAAAAGAAGAAGAATCAGGAAGAAGGAGGAAGGAGGAAGGAAAGAAATGAGGAAGGATTCAGAGTAGGTAGTGGCACCGGTGCTGGAGCCTAAATGCAGTGCGACATAATGTAAACTTACATTTATATAAATTGCAAGATCATTACTTCAGTTTACCCATAACTGCACTTCTAATGTCTATCATGTACATATCGTACAATTGCCAATTGCATCTTGCATAGATAACCTTTATTTTCTAAATGTATGAAGACTACATTATCTAACTTTTTTTTTTTATTAACGTTAAACTAATTATTTATTTTTTCCTAGTTGGCATAACCATATCCATTATACTCGTTTACTATTTTCTATTTTTTATACTTAGTTTTTATTTTTGCATATATATATATTTGTACGTTTAATGTTTTATCTCTTTTCTTATTTGGTACTTGTTAAGAATGGTAAATTATTTCTACTTAATTTTTATAAGTTTATTTTGCATTTATACTACTCGTTGATTTATAAATTTTTATTTAACTTTTTTAATTTTTTTTTTTATTTTCACAACTTTAAATTTATTTTATATATAGTTTTTATTTTAGATTATTTATACTTTGTGTTTAATTTTTTTTTAATATAAGTTTTTATATACCTAATACTTTTGTGTTTATTTGGTTTTTAATTTTTTTTTTTTTTTTAGACTTTATTTTTTTTTTATTTTTATTTTTTTTTTTTTTATTACAGCCTAAATTGTTGTTGTTTTGTGAAAAAATCCTTTACTTTTCATGTTTAAACGTAAAAAATTTACGTTTTACTACACTAAATCAGTAATCGATTACAAATCACCCACCTCCACCTTTCACCAATTTGTGGCCTATATTGATCCTATTGATCTATTGAATAGGTCACTTTTGAGTAAATCATATTTTGGATAAACATCAAACATAAATCAAATTGTTTTATACAAAAAATCAATGAATATATGCTGAGGTAACAAAGTTTTTCACATTAATAAAAGCTAACATAACATCAATCTGACTAAGAAAAATGTACAAAGACAAACCTAACAACTTACACAATGAATAATAACTGTTAACAATTACTAAAATCCCCTCACTTAAACACAGTAAAGAAACGTAACATTAACAATGCAAAATTGTGGCATAACTTCTTACTTTTTGAAGGCAATACATCTACCATATTACATCGTTACATCATACACTGACATAGCTACATTTAGCAAAAAATTTACCCACAACAATTGGTTTAATTATTCATGCTGGTATTTACTAGCTGAATATACTACTAAACGTAATAGGTAATTCCACATCAATAAACGCTTAACATGAAACTTAAAGAAAATAATGTGCCAATTATCGACATTAAACCTGACACACCTTAATGCCTAGCGAAAAAACGACCTATCATTAACAAAGTTTCATAATACTTTTGACAGATAAGTAAAGTAAGCTAATCATTACAAATAGCAATAACGTACCTAATAAACACTTTTTTTCAGCATATTTCTCTACATATCAATGTTAATTTTACATTAACACAGTAATATTTAACTAAGATTTAATCATTAACTCCTGACCTTACTATTGTATGAACTAAGATAAATGAACTTACACTAGACGTTGCTACAGCATCACACACACCACACATTCAATTATTCTTCTCTTTTCTTCATTCACACACCACACACACACACAACACACACTACATACAACAGAAGAGAACAACAACATTACGCAATATTAAAACCTGAAATATTTTTTTAGGCTTATCTCTCTTTTTAGGTTACGTCCACTTTCAGAAAATTTCAACTCGAAATGAAAATGATTTTATGTAAGGAATAATAAAAATACTTTATTATTTACATTTATTATTCAGAATTTACATCACGGAAAAAACATAAACATTAATAACATTAGAACATCTAGATAAATAGAATCTTTATAATTTATATTTTTAAATGGAAATTAATGTACCCTTATATAACCATATAATGCAGTGCGACATGAATTTTTTATAAAGATTTCGCTTGTCGGTTGTGTGTTGGATCATTTTAGTACCATCAACAATATACTGACACCTCCATATTTCCCAGGCTGAAAAGTTATATTAGGCACACTATAACATAACCCTGCTCTCTGTTACTATCCGTGTAAATTAGCCATTAGGATTCTGGTGACTCGTCTTATTCGTTGACAGACTTTTTTTATGAGGTAGAGTCATCGTCTCGTACATCTTATTCTTTACTATACATTATATAAATTAGTATTTTCATTTCATTAATGCCTTCACTGTTATTTCATGGTTTTTTGATTATCATATGTACATTTAGCGATTCATCATGATCCTATACTCATTTTCAGAGCAACGATCATACGTTACCTTTTAACAATTTTTTTCAAATTAATAGTATCGATACTTTTGTTATCTTTTGATTGTTAGTACCTTATGAGCTTTTACATATAATTTTATATTCCAATCTAGCAGTTCTTTATCTAACAGCAATAAGACTTAGGTCCTAGTACACACAAAGGAATCAGCATATGCCTCAGAACCGTAATAATTCTGCTATTTCATCTGTTTAGTTCACCTAAAAAGTTTCCCTAGTTTCAGATAACTTCATCGTTTTCTTCTTCCATGACAAAATACAGAGTCTGTAACTCGAAGTTACAAGCCCTTTGTTTGACTTTGTTTAAGTAGCTTCAGTATAATTTTATACGTGCAATATATGCAGTCGTATACCGTCATGCGATATTCGAGAATAATTTGTAGCAGTTGACATGCGTTCGGACTAAGTGACTATTATTTTTGAAACTGTCATACAACTAAATTTACAGCCTATTGGAATAACACTAGTGACTTCATCGTCACATTGATTGATTAGTTTCCATACTTGTTTGTTTTATCACTAGTACATACTACATCGCCTCTTGTAGGCACGATTTTGTGCAAATTTCCCTCAGCAACGAGAATTGAAGTAAAATCTTAAATCCAATAATTTATGCTAATGAATATTAGTAATATCAGTTATCAGTATTGGTATTCTGAAAAGACGGACAACTCTTTAAGTTTTTCCTCGAAATCAGGATCGTCTTCGTGAATATTATTTGGTGGTCTTGATGCCTCTGTTTTTATTTTTAAGAAATTTTTAGGAAGTGGTTCACATATCATTCAAATAAAAACTCCTTCTCTTTAAACGACCAAACTTCAAATATTTTAATTATTTCGTACTCCATCTCTAATGCTAAACTGAATTTCAGGTGTTGTGTATACACCTTCAATAGCACGTTCATTCTTGTCATGATTGCATTTCGCACAATTTTCTTCAACACATTTTGCACAGAGTGGGAATATTAATTTTATTTTTGGCTCGTTTAGCGAGGACGGGGATGTATACTAGTACTTCTGAGGGAAGAATCATGACGTAGCTCCCGACTATTTACTATTGATACCATTCTTAAACATGACTCAATGTTCCACTTGCGTACGTTCATCACTATATTTAGTTTTTCTCGGGGGCCCAAGGGTTATTCATTCGTTTCTTGAACCATATATGTGGATTGATAAGGCGATTGTATATGTCTAATACATGATTCTCTGTCCTTTATTGGAGGGTAGTAATGTCACGAAGGTTCGTCTGCGGCTCCTCTCAACATCAGCATTGATCTATATATTCGTAGTCTGTTGTTTATACAACATCATTGCTTAAGCCAGTTGAATATAGTCACTATGCTCTCGTATTTCCATCGTATTTGCATCAATTCGTCCGGGCGCTTAGTGATCCTTAGAATTGATTATGGGTTTTTTTGAACTCCATTCACATCACTACACGTACTTATCATTTAAAACCGGCTCTATTACTTCTATCTCCTGTTCATGGTGAATGTAGCCGTCACACAGCCGATACCGTTTATTGTCTATCACTTTCTCTTATGCATCTTTATGCTCTCACTACGCCAATTATGCATCAATCATGGTATATCTCGGATAGTCAGTTTTCACTCCTTTTTACTTAACCAAATTCGTCAGGATAGAGCCATTTGTTCTTAATTTTGAACACTTTCTCCCTACCATTACGGGAGTGTCTTATAATAACATTATTTAATTTCTTTTGGTACATAAGCCAGCGAATAGCTTCATAAGTGAACGGCTTGGGATTCTGCCTAGAATAGTAATTTTTTCATCAGGTATGAGCACATTTTTATAAATAGAAAAATATAATGAAGTAATCGTGGAAGAGATAGCGAAACAATCTATATCGAATGCTTTAATGAAACTATCTCTGAACTTCTCAAAGCATTTTCTTAGTATATTAACATCTTGGTCTCAGTACTTTTCACATTCTCCAAAAATATTGTATTTTTTTACCTTTAAATTCTTCAAATTCTTATCTTTCATTTGCCAACATATTTTCCTCGACAAAGAATTTCTTATCAGGAATAGAACCTTTGTAATTCAAGGTTCCTTCATTTAAAAATGTATATGGGAAGAATTCCTTGGAATACCTTTTTCACCAATACCAATGCATTTAGGCATGTTTTCCAATGCACATGGTGTGAGAAGCAAAGTATCCCTGAATACTATATTTTCATTTGATCCCATCGATATTATTTTGTCGCCTCTTTTTATAGGGTCACTGCTAATAGATTTTGAGTTTGGATGTGTAAGAAGAGATGCATACGTGAACTGATGATCAAATTTACCGCTATTATGAGCTACCACAACTTCTTTTGATTTTGGTCTTTTTACTTGAAAAGTCTATTAGGAAGTCTATCCGTTGTCCGTTTTAAGTGTTCTTGTTCTTGAACCGTAATGCGAACACATATTTTCCCTTTCTTTATTGGTACACAAATTGCATATCATATGACACACCAGTAAATTGGAATCAATTCTATTACTCTTCTTCCTTTATCATTAGTGCCTTTATCTTGTTGATATGTCTCGATATCATAGTAACTTGTATAAACCTCTGGACCAGTATCTTTCTTATTCTTATCATCCTTCTTCTTCTTCTTCTTCTTCTTCTTCTTCTTCATCTTCTTTTTCTCCATTCAACATACATGTCATTCGTCTTTTTTAGGTTCGTATGATGTACTGCATATTTTATAATATGCTTTTGTACAGTCGTGTTTAAAACTTTCTTTACAATCATCTTTATTTGTGTAAGACAGAGTCTAAAATTTTTTATTTTATCTTGATGTTTTTTATAACATGTGACGTTATAAAATTCACGATCACATTCATGACATTCATGGAATATGCTATTATGTTCAGAGGATCCTCTGCATTTATTATCTAAACACTGTCTACAACCATAATGTTCCCAATCTAGTTTATGTGCGACATTATTACTTTTGAATATGTAGCACTAAGTACAAAAGATATCATTCCTATATATATTATTATTATTATTATTATTTTTGGTGCTCTCAAAACATAGCTTTAACTTATCTTCAGTTATAGTATAATAATGATTCTTATCATCATGTTCAATAATGTATAGTGGATAGTCTCTGTTCTCGTTCAATGGATTATAAAGAATTTTTACTGTATTACCTTCAGGACCAAAGACGATAATCAGCCATTTTTCGATACTCTCGAATTTTCACAGTCAGTAACTATGAAAGAATCTGTATATTCCATATCCACATTTTTTAGCTAGCGCTTTTGCTGCTTTCTCAATTGTGGAAGCATAAACTCTTCTAGACTCTACACAATCGCGTGCTATTTACCTAAACAACACAACAGCTTTGAAAGTACAGCTTACAGCTCCTTTATCGAAATGAACTTTAGTAATGTGAAGATGCTTGAAACTGACGTTCTGTGGTTCGAATACATTAGTGTAAGTTTAACACGTCATCGCCTTTGCTTTTGACTAACATGAACATTCACCGTCGCTACTACTTGAAATTTGTTGATAAAAGAAAGCTTATCTACCTGACTGGAATGATCCAATTCCAACACGTCTCATCATCTCTTTACCATCACCAAATAATTGTCCAGTATTATCTCGGTAACTGATGTTTTACGTAGTATTTCACGGTTAACAGGTGCTGAATCATATTCGCCAAAATGAAATTAAATTTACCGACTCCTCATGCGTTAGTCACCCATCGTAGTCCACAAATCTTGTAATATATAAATAGCTAAAAAACTTTATCACTTACACAATTTTTATTGACGCTTCAGATCTCTTGGTCCATGGAAAAAATTTTGTCAATAAATCTTAAAGCTTCATAGGTTAATGACGTTCCATTATTGACTTTTAAGATTTCTTCTATCAGAGATGTTATGCGTTATGTTACCCGTTATAGTGGTCTTTCTACTTCTTTTATTACGCTATGGCATTTTATTTACATACATTTAACGAAGGGCTAAAGGCACTGGAATAAATAATCATTATTTAAATTATATTTTATGATGCAAATTACGAGGGAATTAAAACAAGTTTTCATGCTTTATAACATATACTCATTATACCCTAAATTTAATATATTATAATATAATAGTTTCAATTTTGTTTTTCCTCATAACATATAATTATAAATATATTTTTATCCACACAATCAATATAAAGCAGCATACCAATTTTAAAGGGTGACGAAAGATAGAACGTCATCGTAGGATGCTTTTTACTACAATGTAATGGTTTGTATTTCAGTTCACAAGTTTCTGGAAAAGAATAATTTTTTTAGAAATCATATGTTTTAAATTGACTTTCTTAAATTCTTAATATGATATATTAATATTTATATTACTTTAACGTACAATAATTATTGACAATAATAATAATGGAAATTATTAATAATGAAGTAAAAAATATATATAATACTTAACGAAAATAATCTTACCTAGCTGAATAAAGTATTGCTTTATTGAAAAATCCTCATGTGTTAGTATATTATATATCTACATATATATTCACAAAAAACGCGGTAATGATATTTACAACTAGTTGATCTCACACGAAAGGTGTCCTTTAAAGTGATGATTATCGTAATGAAGCTTCTTGATTATTGAATGACCCATCGAGTAGCTTCAACGCTTTATAAATTATCTTCAGGCTACTCAACACCCAAATCTATACAGAGTTGCAAATTCACCTCTGTATGATACGCAGTTGCCAGATTTACCAGTTTGTTTAATAAAAATAATAATATAAAGTATTGCATTCACTTTATGCTAAAAGGATATAGCATAAATCAATTTTCATCGTTTCGGAGTTGGAAATTTTCTGAAAAGTGGACGTAAATACCTCAAAGAATAAGCCCTAAGAAATATTATCAGGTATATTACATTATTAAAGTAAAATGTGTGTGTGTGTGTGGTGTGTGTGTGTGTGTGTGTGTGTGTGTTGTGTGCTGTGTGCTGTAGGTGTGTGTCATTTATTCTTAGTTCATTACAATAGTTAGGTAAACAATATTATGATAAATCTTTGTTAAATATTACTGTGTTAATGTAATATTAACATTGATAAATGTTAGAAGATAATTGTCTATGAAAAAGTGTGATTAGGTATTACGTTTTGCATGTAATAATTAGTTCTTACTATTGTTAACAAGTATTAAGGACTTTGTTAATGATATAGCAATTTTTTCGGGGCTTAAGGTGTGATTCAGGTTAATTTGTCGTTGCAAAACAATTATTTTTCTATAGTTCATGTTAGCTTTATTGATGTGGATAAAACGCTTATTACGTTTAAGTATATTCGTTGATCATCATGATAATTAACCAATGTTAGAGTTATGATTGAATTTTGCTAAATGTTACTATGTCAGTGTATGATTAACGTTTATAGTAGATAAATTGTATTATGACTTACAAAAAAGTAAGAATATTTGTACCACATTTTGCATGTAATGCTTAGTTTCTTTTATACTGGTGTTAAGTGAGGGATTTTGTTAATGTTATTAACATTAAGTAATTACTTCATGTGTAACGTTGTTAAGGTTTGTCTTTGTACATTATTTTCTATAGTAGATGATGTAAATGTTAGCTAATTATTAAAATTGATGAATTAACTTTTGAAATTTACGTTCAGCTATATATATCAATTGATTTTTGTATAAACATAATTATCACAATATATTGATTTTAATGTTAAAAATCTTTTGCCAGTTTGCTGCATCAAAATATTTGAACTTTAACATAATAATAAATTAACATAGATTCTAATATAAAGATCAATTATTATGGCCACATAGAATTGGTGGAATAAAGAGTTGGGGTGGGTGATTCTGATTTACTGATTTACTGATTTACGGGTAGGTAAACAACGTAAAATTTTTTAACGTTATAAACCATAAAGGATAAAAGTCGAAAAGTATAACAAAATAAAAATTTAACCAAAACAAAAAGCTTTTAAAGAAATAAAAAATAAAAAATAAAAAATAAAAAAAAAAAATTAAAAAAAAAAAAAAAATTAAAACAATAACACAGAACTTAATAGTTGCAAATAAAAACATATTAATATTTAGATAGTTTAAAATTAAACAGATTTTATATATTATTTTATATATTACTTTTGTGATAATTATTTATAAAGTATAAATGCTACAAATAATAAAGATTATCATAAAAAATAAAGTTGAAGAAAATAAACAAAAAATATAAAATAAATAATAAATGAAAAAATCAAAACAAAGTGGAAATGCAAATAAATAAAATAAAAAATAAGTTATAAAAAGAATTTTAATAAATTATAAAAAATAAAAAACTTAATAAATTTAAACACAAGAATAAATGCAAAATAAAAACTTATAAAACAATAAAAAATAAGTAACAGTATATGCATTTATATCAACTTTAGATATAAAATAATATATTAGTTTAACGTTTACTATATAAATTGAATTAAATAGAATTAAGTAGTCTTCAACAGTGTAGAAAATATAAGTGTTATATCCTATGCAATGTATTCTATGCAGAATCTTGACAGTATCGTAAAGAAGAAAATATAAACATTAATATGAGATAACTAAGTTGACATACAAAATTAGTAATATAAATCAAAGATATATTATTAAGATAGATAACTCTGAAGGAAACTATAGAATGCATGAATGTTGAAGGGAAAAAAAGTTATTTTTCGTTGTTGTGCTGGATCACCTTCCCTTCTATTTCTCACCTACCACCACACATTAATAATTTACTTAACTATCTCTCATTCCTCCTTCCTTACCTTTCTTCTTCTTCCTTTAATTCTTCTTCTTATTTCTTGTTTTGCTTCTCATGCATTTCTTCTATCTTTATCTTTTTCCTAGTATAGAAGGGACCGATGAAAACTAACCCCTCCCGGTGGGGTCCCTTAAGGCAATCCGAAATCGCCGAATACAACTCCGACTTCCGTCTCCTGAATCGATAACTCCGACTACGACGTATTATTGTTAATAATAAGATATGTCGACTAGCCGATCCGACTAGCCGACTTCTTACCGACTCCAGTCTCTAACTCCAGCCTTACTCCCGAGTTTCAAGCTTTCTACGATCATTTTTAATTTTTTGTGGGGTAGTATCCTAGCGTCCCCTATTTATAACCAGGGGAGACTTCGCAGAGTGACGTAAATCTCGTCTCGACGAGATTTTAACAATCATCATTAGTACTAGCTTCATCTATCCAAAATTTTCCACTCCGTATTATAACGTTTAAGCCTAACAGGACTTTCAGGACGAATTTGACCTTGGCCCTAAGGGGGCAGCACCCCACTACCCACTATATGGGGTAGACCTATTAATATTATATAAAAAATTTAAACGTAGTCACATTACAACAACTTTACGCGTGGATCAGTTTATCAATTAATATACTAACAATGACTATATTCACATATATATAATTTTACGCTAAGTTAATGAGGCGATAGCATCTATTTTCCTTCATATTCGAATTTATAAAGGGTGGCAGTGTCAGGTAAAGATGTGGATACAATACTACATAACGATTAATTCGAATATGTTAATTATTGTAATTTTTATTTTCTTATTAATCGATTATACATTTTCAGTGACTAAATGGACCAACCAGAGGCACTTAGTAGATAAAAGATGATTTAAAGAATGATTAGGGGGTAATCGATCACGATAAATCGATGACCAATCAAAATTATACTTTTTAGCGATCATTTATAACCTTCTAGGAACCAAAAAGCCCCTATTTTGGGGGGACTCGTCCCAGCCCTTTTTTGGGGAGTTAATAAAATTCCCTGAGTTTAGGCTCAAAGAACCCACTATAGTATCTTCAGATGTCGGATCCTTCCAGACCTTAAATTCGGTCTCACCTGTAACCATTTAAAACCTAGTTGACGTAGCAAATCGTCAAATCTGAATGAAAAATTATCGAAGCTTACTATCTTATTCAACAAATTAGCTCCTAATATTATAAAACCTTCACAAATGGTTTTTCTAGTCTTTGCACACTTCGCCGTGCAGAGTGCGACCAATGGGCAATCCCCAAAAATCCTCTCGTTGAAGTTGGGATCTTGGCCCTGGGATTATGGAACAAACGTTAAAAAGATGTTTAAAAAAAGTACTAAATGCTAAAAGGTACAAAATTTAACGGATAGGATTTGCCCTTTTAGGGAAACCATTAAAAAACCCCTTCTGGGGGCTCTGCCCTATTTTGGGAGGGCTAAACCTCCGGCTAAAGGAATACCATATTATAATATAAAGGTAAAAACCCACAAGATGTGATAATGGAAGTCGGGGTATCCTCGGCAGTTTTTTTCCCGTCAGTTGTCCCAACCCTAAATACTATATAATAATAATATAAAATATAAAATATATAGTTATATATATAATATATATATATATATATATAATTTACTAATATATACTACATATATTTATATATATATATATTATATATATATATTATATATATAATATTATATCAATAATAATAATATATATATATAAAATTATATATTATATAATTATATATACTCTTCTTACACGGCAGTAACAAACCCCTTTTTCTCCGAATCCACAAACAATATCCCATTGAACAACGTGATACTTAACTTGTTAAATTAAGACAAACACCTTTCTTATATACCCCATATGTGTGTAATGGGAGGGGGGAGAAAGATTCACACAGCGTGTGTTCCCTGCGTGTCGTAGGAGTCAACACAAATAGAACAGTGTAGTTGGGTTAATGGCGACCCACCACCTACTTTACCAGCCGTAAACGACCTTTATCTTATCGGTGATAATTGTGTGAATCGTATGGGTACATGTAATGTTAGCTAGAAAAATGTTCCTAAAAATATGTTATTGGTAAACGGTAATATAATAAGCCTTTTAGCATTAGATTTTGTTCATACTTCTTAAACAAACCTTGAGATACCATATATTATATATATAATTATATATATATATATATATACTATATATATTATATTTATATATTATATATTATATATATATAATATAATATACATATATTATAATATATATATATATATATTATTTTATATATATTATATATTATATTTGAGCCAATATATATATATATAATATATAATACTATATGAAAACTTAATGAAAATTCCGGAGACTCAGAATAAAGTATTAATAAAATTCAGGTTAATAGCCAACATGACCTGACAAGAAAAATGAGAGAGCGAGAGAGGAGAGGAGAGAGAGAGAGTAGAGAGAGAGAGAGATAGAGAGAAATAATGGGAGAGAGAGAGAGAGAGAGATGAAGAGAGAGAGAGAGAAGAAAAAATATGAGAGAATGAGAGAGAGAGAGAAGGAGAGAGAGAGTAGAAAGGAGACTAGTATACAAAGTGAAGAGATATATAGTACATATTAAAGCTGAGATGATGAGATGAAGAAGAGCAAGATAACCATACCTATTTATAGAGAGAGAGAGAGAGAGGATGTAGAGAGAGAGAGAGAGAGAGAGAGAGAAGAGAGAGAGAATTGTTAGGGTTTTCGGAAATTGAATAAATATTAGTCTGTGAGGAGAGAGAGATAAAAGTGAGGATATAGTAATTCATATTAACTGAGAAGAGAGAGAAGTTAGATTGAGAGAAGAGAGAGAGAGAGAGAGAAGAGAGAGAGAGAGAGAAGTGAGAGAGAAGGAGACAGATAATTAGTGAGAAGATATAGTAACAATAATAACATGAGAGAGAGAGAGAGAGATGAGGAGGAGAGTAGAGAGAGAAGAGAGGATAATTAAGGAAGCTTTCGACAATTGATAAATAAATGGGAGGTAAGGATAAGCGATTAAACTGCTAGGTGCAAGCGAATTGAATCACAAAAGAATTGGTATATACAAAATTTAGAGCATGATTTCCCCTTCAAAACAGAAGACATGTCAACTTAAAAACGAAAGAGTGACAGTCACTTTTGAAGTTTAGAGGGATATATTTATTAAATTAAATGAATTAGTTAAATTAAAGATTTCTTCTTTATAAAATAATTTTTTTTTGGTTTTTTGCCACTTGATAACCTTATGATCGTATGAGTAAATTATTAACTTAGGATATTTTCTTTAGCTTCCTTAACAAACTAATATAAAATGCCAGCGATAAGTTATTAATACTATAAAAGCAATTGAAAGGTATAATAATAATATAATAATAATAATAATATATAATGAATAATTAAATAATAATAATAATAATAATAATAATAATAATAATAATAATAATAATAATGTTAATATTAATTTATTATATCGTTTAATTGCAAAATAATAAAATATTTTTATTTAATTTGGTGAAGGAAGCTCAATAACTTAGAAAACTAACTTTTAAGTTTTAAGACCTCTCTTTTATAAATTCTTTAAAACAATGATTTGTCAATTTTTTTTCAACATTTTAGCTCCTACTAATTTTCTTAATTTTGAGCTTCACCAAAAATTGAAATGCATAGCTGATCCTGATAGAGAATCAATATTTATAACGAGGTGGTCGTTATATGGAGGTGGTATTTGTATAGAGGTGTTCTTTATATGAAGGTCGTCTTTATATGCGGACGGCCTTTATAAAAAGATGTTCTTTATACAGAAGTGGCCTTTATATAAAGGTGGTCTTTATACGGAGGTGGTCTTAATATAGATGTGGTCTTAGTATAAAGGTGGTCTTTATACAGAGGTGATATTAATATGTGGTCGGTCTCTATACAGAGGTGGTCTTCAAACAGAGGTGGTCTTTATACAAAGGTGGTCTTTATACATAGGTGGTCCTTATAAATAGGTGGTTTTTATACATAGGTGTTCTTTATATAGAGGTTGTCTTTATACATAGGTTGTCTTTATGTGTGGGCGGTCTTTATACAGAGGTTGTGCTTATATTGGGTGGTCTGTATAGAGAGGTGGTCTTTATAGGAAGGGTACTTTTATATGAAAGTGTTCGTTATAAAGAGGTGGTCTTTATATACGGGTGGCCTTTATAAATATGTCGTTTCTAAACGGAGTGGTTCTTTATAACGAGGTCAACTTCCAGAGAACTGTTTCCATATTTTGTAAAATTATTTAATTAAATTTGAATTTTCTTTCAAAAGAACAGAGCTTTTAATTTTTTGAGCTCCACGACATTATTTTTTAATTATGTTGATAAATTTACCCATTTTATCTATCTATAAAGTAAACTTTGATCATAGATATGCTATTCTTTCCACGTTAGAACAGCCGTACATGGTGACTTTTGTTGATGAAATTCGTCCGCAGTTGTTTATGAAAGAGAAAAATAATATATATATATATATATAATATATATATATATATATATATATATATATATATATATACTATATTATATATATATATATATATATATATATATAATATATATATATTATATTATATATTATTTATATATATATATTATATAAATATATGGGTCTTAGGTAAAGTTTGGAATGTGATACGATATATTGGAAAATCGGAATTAATTATGATATCAAATATACCTATAAAAAATTATAAAACTTTTAAATAGCATTTAAATATTTGCGTTGGTGAAGCTCGAAAACTTATATATATATAATATATATATATATATAATATCTATATTATATATTATATATAATTTATATCTAATATATTATAATAATTAATATATAATATATTAAATATTATATAATATATATATATATATATTATATATATATATATATATATATATATATATATATATATATAATATATATAGAGAGAGAGAGAGAGAGAGCAGAGCAACGAGACGAGAGAGAGAGAGAGAGAGATTTTAGGTTACTTTTTTTTTCTCTGTTAGCTTAGGTTAGATATTTATTTTATTGTTACCTTTAGCTTTATGTCAAATCTATGGTAAGTGTATACTCTAGATTATTTGTTGAATTGTTACTTTAGATTATGTTAAGTTATGTTAGATTATTTTTTGACTTTTTAGGTTAGGTTAGGTTAGGTATTAAGTTAGGTTAGGTTAGAGTTAGGTTAGGTTAGGTTAGGGTTTAGGTTAATTAGGTTGTTAGGTTAGGCTTAGGTTAGGTTAGTTAAGGTTAGGTTTAGGTTAAGTTAGGTTTAGCGTTCAGGTTAGTTAGGTTAGGTTAGGTTAGGTTAGGTTTATGTTTAGGTTAGTTAGTTTAGGTTAGATTATGAAGATTTTCTCCGTTAGAATTCTAGGGCGAGGTAGTTTAGGTTAGATTAGGTAAAATATTATATTTTTTATGATATTAGTTTTTCAGTATGTACGAATCCTATTCTCGATACTGATGAAAGTTTAAATTGCTTGGATTAAAGAAAAGATTAAACCTGGAAATTGAATAGTTAAAAGATTGTTTGGAAGTTTCATATAAAAATATGGAAGTCTTGAGCTCGTTACAATTTTTATCCTTTACCGTTGAATTCATAAAAAAAATTCGAAGAAAAGGATATAAATTATATAGTAATTATAATATTACTTATCATATATAAATATAGTATATATATATTATACTTATTATATCATATTATATATTATTATATATAAAGTACTATATATATATATATATATATCTATATATGTGTGTGCTGTGTGTGTGTGTGTGTTGTGAAAGCTTAATTTTTTTTCCAATTGGATACTTCTTTTGTCGTTTGATTTATTCTCAATAAAATTAAAGAAAAGAAATTAAATAACTTCGTATCTTAATCATTATATCGATATTTTTTTGTTTTTCACAAATTAATAAGATTATTCGATCGCATTCCAAACTCCTAACCTTAAGATCCATAATATATAATATATATATATATATTATATATATATATTATATATATATATATATACACACATAGTATATTATATATATTATATACTATATATATATATTAATTATATATATAAATATATATATATATATATATATATATATATATATAGGACCTTAAGTAATACATGGTGCTCAAAATAATTTAGTATTGGAAGGGCTTGGTAATAATTTTTATAATCAAAACTTAAAATTAAAAAATTCGATTTGCTTTAAAAAGAACACTTTTTTTTATTTTTTATGTGCTTCAAATTTAATTTTATTTTCCAATGCACAATTTTTGCTTTTTGAGTCGTCTCAAATTAAATAGTTTTTTTCATTTGTGTATATATATATATATATATATATATACTAGTATTATTATATATATATATTAATATATATATATATATTTATATATATATATATATATATATAATATTAATATATATATACTATATATATTATAATATATATATTATATTATAATATATATATATATATATATATACTATGATATATATATAGTATTATATTATATATATAGTATATATATAAATATATAGTAATATACTATATATATATATATTAATACTAATATATATATTAGTAATATATAAAAATATATATATATTATATTATATTCTATTATATAATATATATATTATTAATATATAAAATATATATATTCTATATATTCTTTCTTCACCTTCCTCTTTGCCCAGACTTGGGGGAAAGAGAGCTGTTACAAGCAACGGAAAAAAAAGCAGTAGGGAGAACATTGACAGAACGTTCGAAAAGAAAGCCCAGCCTTACCGCCCTCTGTACCATAATTAGTGAGAGTCGTCAGACAGAAAATCACCACCCTAAGAGCATCATCGGGACCCGACGGACCCTTTCACTATGGTAAAATTCGGTCATGGGAAGGGTTCATCCCCTGGCCCAGGTGGCCCACAACCCATACCCCTCACAAACCCCGCCATTCTCTCCTTCATGCACCTTTATTCTCGCCTCTTTCAAACTCAAACTCAATTTCTCTCCTTCAGACATTCGTTTCACCGGACTCATTCCACTTTCTCTTCGGTCTCCCAGCACGGCTCGGTTTCCAACACACTTGTCACCACTGATCACATCCGGCTAAAACCACAACCTTACTATCATTCATCCTTTCTCACATGGACCAAACCATCTACACGTACTTTCATTTATTCTCTCATTACCTTCATTCACCACCACACAACTCTCTATAACGTTCATTCCTCTCTTTAATCAATTTCTTCATCAACCACCTAGCACACCCCTAAAGATTGTCCATTCTGAACACATTGTAACCTTTAGATCTATATTTCTTATTCCAGACCATTGTCTCACTATTACTATACATAACCACAGGTAACAACATACCCTCACTTAAGACCTAGACGTCAAAGACTTAGTCCTTTGCATTCACCAAGGATTTATAATTGCACCAGCCACCTTCTGCCATTCACAACTTCTCCTAGCACCACTCGCATTCAGTCCGTTCCCTCTCATCCACATATACCCTAAATATTTAACTCAGACACTTGTTTTAAGCTGCTCACCATCTAACATAACTTCACACTGAGGACGTGTCCTCACTCAACAACCATAACCTTACTCTTATCCACATTTACTTTCAAGCCCCTCATTTCACACACCCTGCCAAATCTTCTCTATCCAATCCTCTTACAAACCCTTCTCCCCCCTCACCACCATCCCCCTCAGATTCGCACACAGAACCAAATCGATTCCGCAGATAATAGAGGGGCACCCTCCACTCAAACTCATTCTCCACCATTTCTAACACCCATTTTCTGCCATCCCCCACCTCAAATTGCTTTCATAACCCCATCCATAGTACAAATTGAAATAACAGGAGACATAACACACCTGTCTTTACTTCCGCTATTATCCTAAACCAATCACCATTGACACCATTTTCTCTTACACACGCTTTATTCGCTCCATTACATACTTTTGAATTCCATTCAGAAGCCTACCACAACACCATATATCACCATCACACCTGCCAATAACGCTCCCTATTAATCCATTCATACGCCTGTTGCAAGTCCATAAAAACCTAAATACAATTTTATTCTTCTTCTCCCTCATTTTCTCAACCATTTGTTTCAAGTAAAGATTTGATCCACACATCCTCTACCACTCCTAAACGACTTGTTCTGCACCAATCAGGTCCCTCAGTCCACTCGACGCACTCTTATGACCAAAAATTACCAGCAGATACCTTCCCTTACAAACTCATAAACTTATTCCATATAATTTCTTACAGTCCCCTTTTCTCCCTTCCCCTTATACAAGGGTACTATTTACCGCTTCTCCTCCAATCCCTTGGAACTATACCCTCCCATAAACGCTTATATTACCACACTTCCAAATCCACAAATCAACCATTCCGCCTCCGCTCTTATGCATTCTTTCACTAGTAATTTCATCTAATACCTGCAGCATTACATTTTTTAATCTCCCTACCATCTACCTCCTCCTTACTAATAACCTCATCCCAAAATTACCTATTCCTTCATATGCACATCAAAACCGCACATTATTCACTAACCCCCCCTCCCCCACCTTTCATCATTACTGTTTAATATTTGCAGATTATTCGAAGTGTTCTTTCAACACTCCCCTCACATTCATTTCATCAGTTACAAAAGCCCAATCCCTATTTATTATTCTATATAGTATATATATATAATACTAATATATATATATACATATATATATAATATATATTATATATATACTAGTATATATATATACATACTACTATATATATATATATACTATATATATATATATATACTATATATATAATTTAATATAGATGTTCAGATTTTTTTTAATGCTCACAGCATTGTAAGCTAGAGAACGCAGGTCCTACAGTAATAACAAAATTAGTTATCATTTATGGAATCAGCCGAATTCTAAGGACGGATTTAACTTTTTT
>JABUQX010105913.1:22500-37500 GCA_015478945.1 Trachelipus rathkii | reverse complement strand
CGCTATGGTAACGACCACCGCTCCAAACTGCCAACCAGGCGACCATTTGAAAAAAAAGAGAAAAACAAAAACTACAATCTTCTCTCTGTAACCACGGAGACAAGCTCGAAAAAAAATCCCACCGCGATCACAAGCTCCCAAAAACGGTTGACCTTCGAAGGGAAAGAAAAATAAGAGACCAACATTAAACAAATAACTGCATTGGTAGAAGATGAATGAATATCGTTTTTATCGAATCTCACTATTCGAAGGAAATTTGAAGACAGGATAAACGATTTCTTGGATTTATTGATGAAAAAGCAAATTAAGAAGTTAAAATTCCCGGAGAGGTTTTCGCCGACCAAAAATGAAGAAAAGAATTATTTATTTTGCATCTAGGAAATCCTGACAAAGAAGGGAGTCGTAAAAGTAAGAAAACGAAAGGACCGACGAGTAACTTATGAGAAAATGGAAGAATATTGGCGACTTTGACGACAAAATACATAGTATTTTATTATAAATGTCATGGTTATGTTAATTAATATTTGTAAAAAAATTTCCTATTACTATCTTAGTGTTCTCACTTTCCTTTATCTTCACCTCAATGCATGTCTCTCACTCCCTATTTCTCAGAAGGTTGGGTTTAAGAAATATCTGTGAAAACATAAACAAAAGTGATATCACCTTTGTTTATGAGTCAGATATTTCCTTCGTCTCCGAGATCAACCAATGTGAGCTGAAAATATTCCTAAGTAATTAATTACAAAGCAATGTCCGCACCTGCATGTGTGCCTAAAATCCTGTACACCCATGTGTATCTATGTACCATTCGTTAACATCATTTCAAACGAACTAATATGTATAAAAAGTTGTTAGAAAAGGCATCTCCCAAGATGGGAGGAGCTCGATTTGAATAGAAGGTGTAGGGGCATTTGAAATGCCCAGGATCGAGAGAATTGGCTTCGCTACAGCGCCAAGAGCAGACACGTAATGTGTCTGCTCCCCTATTCAAGCTTATTGTCTTATTAATTACAAATATTATTGTGCTATTACATTATTATATAAAACATACATTGCCATTATTAATTCCCATTTATTATTGTGGATGTACCAAATATTTCACTTTGCAATGTAATAAAAATTTGACGCAGCAACAATTTCACTGATGAAACCCCCATTACTAATTAATCTTTGATTGGACTGGTTTAATATTGGTCCATCTCTCTTTGGAATGGCTGGTTAAATATCAGCTCATATCTTTTGTCGACCCCTTCATGACTAGTGAAAACCCCCCTTTCTAATTTGGAGTTAGATGAAATCAAAAAAATTGCCGTTGAAATCAAAACTACTTGAATAAAAAAAACAACTTTTTTTTCTGTGGTTACTAACATTAAGAAAGTGCAGTGATTCTTTTAATTATGATATGTGAGCATTAAATAAACAGTGTAAATAAAAGTTAACAACGTGAAGAATAAACAATATACAATATCAAAATAAATAAATAATTAAGTCGGTGTTAACTTCTAATTTGAAAAAAAAAGTGCGTCACTAAACAAAAACATTTGAAAATCTCCCAAACTGCCACCAACAGACAAATCAAAATACCCAAAGCGTCGTAAAACATACAAAATACCAAACGACCTTCAACCATTTCCTAAACAAACACTCTTTGTCCCAAAAAGGGCTGAACATGGCGGGAAATAAGTCTAAACCTTGTTTAAAAATAAAACGGAAAAAGCTCACCTTTCAAAAAATAAGAAACAGAAACAGCAAAAACATCAACAACATATGGAGTCAACCTTCCCGCTCGATTAAAGCCACGCCTTCCAAGCCCGAAACTCCAACACCAACCCGCCAAATTCAAGTCAAGTTTGTGTGCCCGATTAAACTCCCAAGTTTTGAGGAAGCCAATATTCCATCGTTTTTGAGTGCCAAGTCGTATTATACCGTGCTGAGAGAGTCGTCGAGTCAAACTCTAGTTAGTACGCACCTACTATATTTTTAGACACCTCGTCTCACTTGGCTCACCAACATAAACACATACATAGACTCAGTGTCTTGGAACAACCAACATACAGGTTAGACTCCACAGTGCTTCCCTCTAACTCTCTATCTCTTACGTCTTCATCGAATATCGCCAATTACCATACAAAAAGTGACACGCCCTATAGGAAAACCTGAGTAATTCATAGAGTATTATAATGACTATAGCGCGATGAATTCTGTTTTCTCTCCTCAATGATATCTACACACGCTACTCCGAGTCTGCACGTCGATCAAGTTAAACATAAAAGCGAATGAATTTAAATAGTGAATATAGGTTATACCCAGATGAGAAACGACTTCCACTCGCAGTGCAAACTTCTGAGTGGGGAATGTATTACTAGGCTCTCAAGTCTGATATGAGCGGTGGTCGACCAGAGGATATCACACCTCGCGGCTTTCTGTTAATATAAGAAGTTTGGTGCCGTGTATGCCAGAGCACGTATCAAGAACTTATCCCACTGTCCCTTGCTTTTCTGTACCCATAATATATCTCAAAAACCGGATCAGTCTGTCACATCATATTCATACCTACACATCCACTTTCTCGTCGCGCGGTAGGCCGGAGCACTCTGTCTTTGTAAGAGTAAGACCATAGCCCTGAGGGATAATCTATTATATAGCCATTAAGCTGCACTGTCCTCCGCGCTACCAGAGCGAGCAAGTCGATCTAAAATATACGCTGCAGCGAAGAAAGAACTAGTCGCCCTCCAATACACCCTTGACTGTACCACCTAAGTACCAGTAATACACCAATTAGATAGGAGGCGACGGCCTCGTACTTAAAATAATCTTAATAAATAAATATTTATGCTGAGTCGTTGATAAAACACTACTAAAATAATGCGTCATGAATAATAATATATACACTTATATCTACTTAACTATCTCTATATAGAGCAAAATAATAAATTAAATTAAAATAATAATAATCAATATATTATATAATAATTATAATAATAATAATAATAATTAATAATAATAATAATAATTAATAATTAAATAATTAAATAATAATAATATATTATATAATAATAAATATCAATATATTAATTCTAATATATTAATATTTATTAACTTATTATAATATTATACATTTGACAAATCCAAAACTTTAATTAACTAATCATTAATACTATAGAAACTTACTAAATAATCTCAAAATGTAAAAAAAGTCATTATCTATTGATAAAATTTAGTAAATTGACTTTATCTCACTAGTGAAAAAATAAATGTATAACGGTTTTATATAAAACTAATGAAAAATTGGTACTCTAAATAATTAAATTAAATATATAGGTTTGTAACACGAAAAGAATTATGGTTAAATTCCTATTATTGATTATGTTGTGACCAGGGTTGGGGTGACATTTTTTGTGATTTTTTAGATGAATAAAAATATCAATTATATTATATATTATTTTATTATTAATTTGATTTTTTTGATTTTTGGCATCTTTTTAGTAATTACGTGACAGTGACGTCACGCGAAATATAATATGTAAACAAACTTTTTTTTTAGTTTTCGATTTAAGAGGTATTATATTATAATAACCTACTAGTCACATATATATCTGATGTTCAAAATCTTATATAAATTATTTAGAGCTTAATATGACTCTATGATACAATGATCACATAGTCACACTATAAAAGAGTGTTTTTGTAATATATGATAATTAATCACATTACTAATGACAATAAAGATCAAACTTATAGCTATGTAAAACATGATCTTTATTAGTTTGATCATTTTATATATAATTGTAGTAAATTTAGAAACTGTGAGTTAGATCATACCTTTAACTATGATTATTATTATTTACTTATTATTTTATTTATCTTAATATTGAAATTGAATTCACTTTAAATATTACCAATATATCCGCAAAAAAAATATATAAATTACAAGCATAAAATAATCAAAAACATAGAACAAATCCATAATCATGATTTTTTGGAGGCAAAAAATCAAGTGAAAAATCAGTTGAAAAAAAATCAATTGATTTTTTCGTGCCATCCCTGGTTTGTGACAAATTTTAATCTTTTGTTTTGCATGCAAAATATACAGTTAATAGCGTAATTAATGTTAAAATAAATTTCAAATGTCTAACATATTAATGATGGGATAATAGATTTCGAGAGAAATGGTAACTCAAGATTTCCCTACTATTAAAGCCATAATCTTGGAAATGAGTTTCAAGAGCGAGCCTCTGAGTGCTATGCGCTAAAGTACGTCACACTGAACGACAATTTTTTATGAGGAGAAAGCTTTTTAGAAGCTATGAAATGCACTTATACATATCAAAAATCTCGAAAAATGTTTTACTGAAACATATATCATTAAATATGCGCAAAAATAACATAATTTGGATTTTATTTTGATTACGAAATGTGTTTTAAAATTCAATTATACATTGATGGATATGGGTAGTTTATTATATGTGTATAGCATCTATGTAAATATATCCTTTGTTTAAATTTCAAATGTTGATATATAGTCGGGTATTTATAATGGATGAGGAACAAATGTAAGTCACAATAACAATTTTATTTCGATATTACCTATATAGTTCACTTCAAATAGAGTACAGATCAACCAGATGCGTTTTATGACTGACCAAACATATTGGCTTACGATTGCTATTTATGTAAATGAAATTGCTGATTTTATAAGAGTATTAATTTTATCCTCACCGCAAATTTGTTTGACGATAGTAATAAATTATGTTATGCTTAATATTATGGTTAACTATTTATTGAACCATTTAATATAAGTTCAAAACTCCATGTTGTATTTGAGCACCGTATAACCAATAAATGCAAATTGTAAGAAATAAAGTGTATTGGAGATTATATATATATTTAGGTACAATGATGCATCATTTTATAAAGAAAAAATCAGATTTTTAGTAACAATTTATTTCTTGAAACTAGCTATTAAAAATGTTAGTAATCTATATAATTTATCATTACCATTCAGAAATTATAAATACTAACTACAAAGTGTATAACAAAACCATTGTTCAAATATTAGCCAGAGCCCTATCGGGACACTATTTTTTACGCTAAAACCCTATATACAAACAATCAGCGCGCGCATGCGTAAATATTAAAGTGCACAAAGAAGTCGAAATTTGTAACAAAAGTAAAAATGTAAACTATATCAGAGTTCAAATCAATTTATAATACATCATAAAATTATTTCGCATGTTAAATTTAAGAAAACTCCTTTTTCCTTTTCAAAACTTACTCTAGTAGCCTTTATTTCGTATAATATTAAAATAAAAATAAGAGTTATCATTCATGAAAGAAACTACGAAATACCAAAGAAGAAAAAAATGAGAAAAAAAAGAGAGAAGAGCTAATAGCTTCCAAATAAACCTACAAGAAAAAAATAGTGATTCCCAAATAAGCCTTCACGTTTCCCTCTCTGTCGCTATGGTAACGACCACCGCTCCAAACTGCCAACCAGGCGACCATTTGAAAAAAAAGAGAAAAACAAAAACTACAATCTTCTCTCTGTAACCACGGAGACAAGCTCGAAAAAAAATCCCACCGCGATCACAAGCTCCCAAAAACGGTTGACCTTCGAAGGGAAAGAAAAATAAGAGACCAACATTAAACAAATAACTGCATTGGTAGAAGATGAATGAATATCGTTTTTATCGAATCTCACTATTCGAAGGAAATTTGAAGACAGGATAAACGATTTCTTGGATTTATTGATGAAAAAGCAAATTAAGAAGTTAAAATTCCCGGAGAGGTTTTCGCCGACCAAAAATGAAGAAAAGAATTATTTATTTTGCATCTAGGAAATCCTGACAAAGAAGGGAGTCGTAAAAGTAAGAAAACGAAAGGACCGACGAGTAACTTATGAGAAAATGGAAGAATATTGGCGACTTTGACGACAAAATACATAGTATTTTATTATAAATGTCATGGTTATGTTAATTAATATTTGTAAAAAAATTTCCTATTACTATCTTAGTGTTCTCACTTTCCTTTATCTTCACCTCAATGCATGTCTCTCACTCCCTATTTCTCAGAAGGTTGGGTTTAAGAAATATCTGTGAAAACATAAACAAAAGTGATATCACCTTTGTTTATGAGTCAGATATTTCCTTCGTCTCCGAGATCAACCAATGTGAGCTGAAAATATTCCTAAGTAATTAATTACAAAGCAATGTCCGCACCTGCATGTGTGCCTAAAATCCTGTACACCCATGTGTATCTATGTACCATTCGTTAACATCATTTCAAACGAACTAATATGTATAAAAAGTTGTTAGAAAAGGCATCTCCCAAGATGGGAGGAGCTCGATTTGAATAGAAGGTGTAGGGGCATTTGAAATGCCCAGGATCGAGAGAATTGGCTTCGCTACAGCGCCAAGAGCAGACACGTAATGTGTCTGCTCCCCTATTCAAGCTTATTGTCTTATTAATTACAAATATTATTGTGCTATTACATTATTATATAAAACATACATTGCCATTATTAATTCCCATTTATTATTGTGGATGTACCAAATATTTCACTTTGCAATGTAATAAAAATTTGACGCAGCAACAATTTCACTGATGAAACCCCCATTACTAATTAATCTTTGATTGGACTGGTTTAATATTGGTCCATCTCTCTTTGGAATGGCTGGTTAAATATCAGCTCATATCTTTTGTCGACCCCTTCATGACTAGTGAAAACCCCCCTTTCTAATTTGGAGTTAGATGAAATCAAAAAAATTGCCGTTGAAATCAAAACTACTTGAATAAAAAAAACAACTTTTTTTTCTGTGGTTACTAACATTAAGAAAGTGCAGTGATTCTTTTAATTATGATATGTGAGCATTAAATAAACAGTGTAAATAAAAGTTAACAACGTGAAGAATAAACAATATACAATATCAAAATAAATAAATAATTAAGTCGGTGTTAACTTCTAATTTGAAAAAAAAAGTGCGTCACTAAACAAAAACATTTGAAAATCTCCCAAACTGCCACCAACAGACAAATCAAAATACCCAAAGCGTCGTAAAACATACAAAATACCAAACGACCTTCAACCATTTCCTAAACAAACACTCTTTGTCCCAAAAAGGGCTGAACATGGCGGGAAATAAGTCTAAACCTTGTTTAAAAATAAAACGGAAAAAGCTCACCCTTTTCAAAATAAATTAAAATGAAATACAGATAAAACTCATGCAAAAACATCCAACATATATGGTTAATCTCAATACTCTTCCCTGCAATCCGATTAAAGCATCAGCCTTATCCATAGCCCGAAACTCCAACACTCTAACAATCTTCATCCGCCAAATTTCAAGTCATAAGTTTGTGTGCCCGATTAAACATCCCAAGTTTTGAAGGACAGTACCCTGATAATTCAAAATTGGAATTCAAATCAGTTAAAACATCTTTATTTTAGATCTGTTAAATATTAATAAAGAAAGTGGTACTCATTCAGTAAAAATAAATAAAGGCACTTTAAGCACTATCATAATGTCATTGCCAACTCATCTCTCTTGCCCTCATTCATTCGAATATATATCCAATAAAAAGATATAGCCTCTATAAACTGTTAATGAAATAATTTAAATAAAACCTAATTTGATTTCCGCCAAGTAACAAAGCACTCTGCGAACGTCATCAAAGTTAATAACATCATAAAGTCGAAGAATGAATTAAATAGTGAATATATAATTAAACGATTAAGAGAATAATCATTATGGGGGTATATAGAATTGATCACTCTGAGCAACCCTCCTTCAAAATCTACTTCTAGGCTTTCGGAGAGTAAAATAAAAATATTTCCGTACGCTGCATCTTAACCTCTCACCTTCCTATCTGTCGTAGACCCATATAGAGTATTATCCTATCCAAAATACGCGTACAGTGGTCATAGTTCTGTGTCAATATTATTCTCAATTTTTATCCTCACCTCCTCACATGTATTTATAATTCCCCCTCCGCGGACGCACCTGTGTCTCTCCTCATATGACTATATTTGCCCCGAGTGGAATTTCCTATTTAATACAGCAGTTTTGTGCTTTGTCTTCCACTACCACACATCTATGTCAGGCGCGAGTGAGAGAGCAGAGTAGTAGAGAGTCGTATGAGAAAATGAAAGGCCTATCATCTATCCCAGAATTGTTTATCTAGTTAAATTAACAGTAATTAGTGGATTGGGACATGTTATTTGGATCAATAGCAACATAACATTATGTAAATTATGTGTGCTAGTAAAACATACTTCATATATCTCTGTTTTATGAAATATTTTATACGTATCTTACTTTTATTAATCTAACTATTGGCCTCTTTTGTCATAAATAATAATACACTTATTACTAATCACTATATATATTTTATATATTATTTATATAGTCCATTAAAAAATAATATATATATTAATAATTATATTATATATATAATATATAATAATAATATTAATATAATTATTATTAATATTTATATATTATTTTATATAAAATTTAATAAATTAGATAAGATAATTAATAATTTGAGACTCGATATAGACTCAATCAGAGTAATCTAGGATTAGAATTAATAACATTGAGTAAAATACGCACCCAAACATTATAACTTGAGCATCATTTCACTATTTTGAGTGAGCACCAGAAACCTGTTATATTTACACATATAATATATACAAATGCACACTCTTGAGGTGTATTAGAGAGAGCTTTAAATTGCCATACGTCTAGTATCTTTGACAGAGTGAAAAATTGTACTATGTATCATACCTAAACTAAAATTTGACCCAATTTTGGTAGTACTATAATTAATATATTTATATAACTAGTCCTTTAAACATCTGCACACGAGTAATCAGTTAAATTACTATGTAATTCGCATTATGATTATATTGGACCGTTATTTTGGAGCAGTAGTTTGGTGGACTTTTTCGATTTTCATTTAGAGAGAAAGTAAAATACAAATTTTTTAATATGGTATATTTGATGATATGGTGAATTGTTGTTGAGATGCTGATAATATTGACGCAGCACTGCGCTGACTCAACGTCTCGATTATTTAGGACACTGTAGTATGCTCTAATACTCATGTTTCTTTTTTAAGTTCGATTAATAGTAATTAATCTCACTTATATACACCTAGTTTTATTAGCCATATATATTACTTATGATTCACAACTTCTTGAGAGAGCAATTTTATGGTGTCACATAGGTGTCACTATTGAATCACAGAGAAACTATGTCAGTATCTACAGAGGAGTGATTGAGTGTTAGTATTATCATCTATCCTCAACTCATCAATATTTATAACTACACATCAAATAAAAGAGAATGTTTTTATTTATACAATGAGATATCTTTTGACTGAGACATATTTGTTTATAAGTTATGTAATATTTGACACCTCGAGCCTTCATCATATTGTATCATTATATCTAATATTCTAAATTTTTATTTCTATTGAAATTGAATCACTTGATAACAATATCCAAAAATATATTAAAAATATATTTATATATATTATAATAACGCAAAAATCAAAACAAGTACAAATAAAATATCAATGATTTTTTGGAAGCTAATAATAACTCATAAGTGCATAAAAATTACAGTTGAAAATAATATCATAATTGTATATTTATATTTCCGTGAGTTGTACATCTCACCTGGTTGTGAAACAAATAATTTTTATACTTTTACTTGTTTTAGTACATGCTAAAATATTCTAGTGTATATATACTGTAATTGAAATGTCTAAGATAAAATTTCAAAAATGTCCTCAAATAATGATGGATATAACAGATCTTTCGAAACTGGCAACTCAAGGATTTTCCCTTCTAGCCATTATAAATCTTGGAATATAGTTTTCAGACGCTAGAAGCTCAGAGTGCAAATGCGCTAAATAATTTACGACACCTGAACGACAAATTTCATTATTTTGGTGAGAGATGAATCAGCCTTTTATAGTAAGACCTGAAATGCTCTCAAATCTGAAAATGTTTTACACGCCACATAATATAACTATCCTCTGGACGATAATTACCTAAATTTTAGAGATTGTATAGACCAGTCATTTATCAAAAATCACACAGTACTCCACTCTGATTAGTTAAGTATTTCAGCATTTATATGTTATGATCTAGTCGCATATATATTCTTATTATGTTATATTCATTAGAATATATGTAATTATAGTGGTAATACATTAATGGTGAAGGCATAAAACTTGTTACGATCACATCTATATATTGTTCCTTAGTCGTTTTAAATGTGAGTGATCTACGCAGCATTGGTGGGACTCGTTTTTTGTGACAGAACCTATTCTAACATTGGCTATGAACCGTATGACGTAGAATAGTTGATGATCTCGCGAAATAATGGAACGTTGTCTAAGATGACCTTCGTTATACAGCCTGTAATATTTCCCTGTAATTGAGTACTTTAGTCGTACACTGTCATTCAATGTGTCTTATTATATTATATGGTAAACATTAAGTGAAATTATATTAACATGTGAGTAAATAACCATTAGTATTTTTTTGATCTGATCGAGAGAAAATGTAATATTGACAAGAATGTTGTGAGTGTGTGATTATTCTTATTAAGGTTAATATAATTAATGATGAATTTTTTATAAAAGAAAAATATCTAGTATTTTAAAGTAACAATTAATTTTCTATGAAACAAGCATACAAAATATGTGGTATTCTATAATTTAAAATTAATCCCATATCACAGATAATCTAATATAAATAATACTCAAAGTGGTAACAAAAGCCATTGTTCCAAAGCCAAGCCCAAAATCGGTATCGACATAATCGCCTAAACCTCACTATATTACAAACAATCGATACGGTCGGCGACGAGCATGCTACGTAATATCATTAAATAAGTGCACAAAGATAGTTCTCTGAAATTTGTAACATAGTAAAAAATCGTATAACACTATATTCTAGAAGTTCTAATATCAAATTTATTAAATACATGCATAAAATACTATTTAATTCAGCTATATGTTTAAATATATAATTTTATCAGAAACTCCTTTTTTCACTTTGACCTAACTTAAACACGAGAAGCCTTTTGACACTTCGTAAATAATATACTTTCAAAAATATAAAATAATAGATGTTAGTCCATTCATGAAAGAATAAATAGAAATATCACAAAGATAGAAAAATTAGAAAAAATAGAGAAGAAGAGCTATTCAGCTTCCAATATAAACTCTATCATAGAAAAAATATGTCATTCCAAATATAGCTTACGTTTCCCTTCTCTGTCTCTTGGTATTACGACACACACTTAGCTCCATAAACTGCCAACCGGCGGAGCGACTTTATGAGAAATAAAAATGAGAAAAACAAAAACTAAAAACAATCTTCTTCTCTGATTAACACCAACGTAGAGACTAATATAGTCAATCGAAAAAATCCAAACACCTTAGTTGCGATCACAAGCTCCCAAAAACGGTTGACCTTCGAAGGGAAAGAAAAATAAGAGACCAACATTAAACAAATAACTGCATTGGTAGAGGATGAATGAATATCGTTTTTATCGAATCTCACTATTCGAAGGAAATTTGAAGACAGGATAAACGATTTCTTGGATTTATTGATGAAAAAGCAAATTAAGAAGTTAAAATTCCCGGAGAGGTTTTCGCCGACCAAAAATGAAGAAAAGAATTATTTATTTTGCATCTAGGAAATCCTGACAAAGAAGGGAGTCGTAAAAGTAAGAAAACGAAAGGACCGACGAGTAACTTATGAGAAAATGGAAGAATATTGGCGACTTTGACGACAAAATACATAGTATTTTATTATAAATGTCATGGTTATGTTAATTAATATTTGTAAAAAAATTTCCTATTACTATCTTAGTGTTCTCACTTTCCTTTATCTTCACCTCAATGCATGTCTCTCACTCCCTATTTCTCAGAAGGTTGGGTTTAAGAAATATCTGTGAAAACATAAACAAAAGTGATATCACCTTTGTTTATGAGTCAGATATTTCCTTCGTCTCCGAGATCAACCAATGTGAGCTGAAAATATTCCTAAGTAATTAATTACAAAGCAATGTCCGCACCTGCATGTGTGCCTAAAATCCTGTACACCCATGTGTATCTATGTACCATTCGTTAACATCATTTCAAACGAACTAATATGTATAAAAAGTTGTTAGAAAAGGCATCTCCCAAGATGGGAGGAGCTCGATTTGAATAGAAGGTGTAGGGGCATTTGAAATGCCCAGGATCGAGAGAATTGGCTTCGCTACAGCGCCAAGAGCAGACACGTAATGTGTCTGCTCCCCTATTCAAGCTTATTGTCTTATTAATTACAAATATTATTGTGCTATTACATTATTATATAAAACATACATTGCCATTATTAATTCCCATTTATTATTGTGGATGTACCAAATATTTCACTTTGCAATGTAATAAAAATTTGACGCAGCAACAATTTCACTGATGAAACCCCCATTACTAATTAATATCTTTGAGATTGGACTGTGTGTATTAATAATTGGATTCCCATCTTCTCTTTGGAATGTGCTGGTTATAATATCAGCTCATATATATATATATATATAATATATATATAAGTTATATAACTATATATATATATATATATATATATATATTATAAATTATTAATTTTATCATATATATCTATATATATTAATATATATATTATAATAAGTATATTTTATTTATCATTATTATCATACTACTCTCGGATTTGATTAGCGGTAATATTAGTTTTTCTTATTATATTCCATGTTTAATGTTAAATAATTATATATATAATATATTATTGATATTATTATTATTGATATTTTGATGTTAATTTATTTAATATTAAGTCTTGAAATGTTAATTAATTTGAAAAAAGTAAAGCGAAATATTTTCAATACTAAGGCTTTCTGAGAATAATATACCTGAGCAGCCTTAAACCCTAGAGCTAAATTACACCACTATATTTTAGTCACCTTGCTTCCCTATATACAAAAGACACCTCTGTAATACTATTCCAGAGACTATTATTAGATCCTTTTATTCAATATTATTTATCTAAGCTCATTTATGATATTCAAAGATAATAATTGATATCGTTAATTTATAAGTAAAGTAGTAAAATATGTGATATTAATTTCTCTAAGCATTGTTGATATATTTCATAATTTGAGATTCAATAGATCATAATGAATAGGCAATAAAAAAACATACCGCCGTACTTATATGATTCAATACCTCTATAGGCTTACTTATACTACCGCTAATAATACTCAATTCAAATATATAGTACCAGTATTTATTACTTGAGCCTATATACTTACTATTAAATTGCACTAATATCAAAAATTGTTAGTAATAACGTATATAAGCACACAATCTATAAGCTGGACTCTTATTTGATCCCATTATATATAACTTACTATCATATGCTTAAATACGATGGGGATTCTCACTATTTTACTTACATATATAGTCAATATTATTATAATACGGCCTAACATATTAAAATAGTTTATTTATAACTCCTTTATTTTAGTAGTTTTATTATAACCGTAACTATGAATATACATATCTAAGGATATGGTACATGTTAAACTTAATGATAATAGTTAAGTATATATAATAGTATATAGAGAGTCAGTTAAGCCTCTTATCAACAAATATATATATAATATTATATATAAATTATTATATATATTATATAATATATATATATATTAATATAATATATAATATAATAATATATATCTATATATAATAAGAATATAATAATATATATATAATATATATTAATATATATATAGTATATATATAATATATAATATATTACTATTATAATTTAATATCATATTAATATATATACTATATATATATATATATGCACGTGAAAGAAATTTTGCGGGGGGGCAAGACAAAAAATGGTTTCTATAATTATATATATATATATATATATATATATATATATTATATAATATATATATATATATATATATATATATATATATATATATATATATATATATTATATATAATATATATATAATATATATAATATATATAATATATATTATAATTTATATATATAATATATATATATTATATATATATAATATATATATATATATTATATATATATATATATATTATATATATATATATATATATATATATATATTATATATATATTATTATATATATTATACAATCAGAGGCGAACTCCTGCACTCGTGGCTACTACGTGCTCTCACGAGTTAAGATTCATAGAAACGATCTATTTTTGCAAATTTCGTGATGTTAACGGTTAAAATTCTCATATCTTTTTTTTTTGCCGAAAAAGTTGGTCAATAAATGAATTATTTTGCAAAATTTAAAAACGAAAAAGGTAACGAATAACGCTATTAAATAAGCTTTTAACCCATTAAAAAATGGCGGCAGTTTCATGCCCATATCGGGATGGATAGTAAGTACGGCAATCTGTGAATTTAGATATGATTTATTCAATAATAATATATATTAATAAGTTAAGCCTTATGAGAAATTACGATATATATAACTATTCTTTCGTGCAAAACGTTTATAAGATTATTAAAAATACCTAAAGAGTATATTGCGCTAATAAGTAATTATGACCACGAAATTAATCAGAGTTCTAAAATCAACATATTAATATATATATATATATAAATTAATATTATATATATATATATATATACTATATAATATTATATATATATATATATTAATTATAATAATATATAATATATAATATATAATATATATATATATATATTATATATATATTATATTAAGCCCCTATGCGCTCGTACATCCTAGCGAAGCTGATTTCGCCATGAATTAGGATGAATGGAAGAAAGTGGAGTCGATTATGGTGGTATTTGTATGTGAGGGGTGAGATTCTAGAGTAGAGAGTTTTGAGAAGGATTGCGTAGTAAAGGGATTTTGGCAGGC